>WYDI02024329.1:0-34710 GCA_009867235.2 Psittacus erithacus
ACCACAGGCAGAGATGCCTTCCACTAAGCAAGGTTGCTCCAAGTCCCGTCCTGCCTGGCCTTGAACACTGCCAGGGATGGGGCAGCTTCTCTGGACACCCTGTACGAGTGTTTCACCACCCTCACAGTAAAGAGTTTCTTCCTAATGTCTAATAGTTGAGGTACCTCACAAACACTGAAGGGGGTGGTCTGGGTTTTTGTTTTAAGGTTTGTTTTTCCCTAGATCAAGGAAGCAATCATACGTATTTTGTCTTTGGAGTTTAGATAAGGAGTTTACACAGCTTTCCTAGTTTGTTGTGAAAAATCAAGTGGCTGCAAAAAAATAAGAAATACATATACGTGTAAGCCACAAGACAAACATACTTTTGTATTATCACTGCATAGTCTAGTTCTATAAAGAACTGCCTCAGTATTTTAGCTTCCAAGAGATTTTTACAGTTAACGTAAATGCAAAGAGTTAAACCAGTTGTTCAGAACTTTCTCAAATAAGGCATTACAGGAAAGACAAAACATTTGGGTGTGGACATTTAAATGCAAAACCTGTCTGCCACTAGAATTTCACACCTCTACAATATAAGAAAGCCGTGCAGTGAAGCCCCATACTTCTTCAGAGGAAGAAAGGGTGGCATCTCCCATGTCAAAGAACAAAATACTAGTAGCTAGTGAGGACAGGAGAATCCAGGAAAGGAACTGGATTCCATTAAAGTCAAGCACTAGTTATGGCACACACATGCAAGTGACTTTACATTAAAGTCAGCTGGGAGTTAAGACTTTCTTGGAAGCCAAGCTCCAGAGCAGATGTGCTGAAAGTACCTTCAGGAAAAGCAGCAGGAGTAAATAGAAGACTTGAGCTGGAGCATGCATGAGGGCATGATGGAGAGTGGAGCAAGAGGGAGCAGCTGAGAGCTTCAGGCAGGTACCACAGATAACAAAATACTCCCAGCACAAACACCTGTCCCCCCTTCACGCAGCCACCTCTTTGAGCTACAGGTGTAAGAAGAAAGAAGGAAAGCAATGCACACAGAAAGCTCAAAAGCCTGGATTTCACCTTGGTGGCAGCAATAGGAAAATGTGCTGTTTATACCACAGATCATTAGAGGGCCTTTTCTGCTTTGGGAGGACCAGAAGCATTGGTGAGAAAGGCACACCCAAGCTCTCCAGCAGCAAAACCTTTCATCCTTTGCACCAGAAGAACAAGATGAGCCACAAAGAGTAATGCTAAGTCAAATCAGTGGCAGAAACCACAATCTGCCTTGGGAAGAAAACTCCAGGTATTTATGCATTTTATAGGCAGCTGCCTTTGACTGTTAAAGGAGTCTGGAAACACAGCATGCCAATTGGCCAAATACTGTGATCAAGAAGCAAGCACTCCACACAGCTGTTCTCTCTAGGTCTGCCTAGCAGTTTTTCAGAGCATCATAACTTGCAGTATCAAAGATTTTAAAGGCCTCTTGTAGCCAAGTCTGCTTCCATACTGTTACTTGGAGGAGAGGACAGTAATTATAAAGGAGTTAGTCTGTTTACATACTGAGAAGCGCTGTACTTGGGACGTTTTCTGATCCACAGTGAATCAGCTCTGAATTATATTAATTGTATATGGGACAATCCCTCTCAGTGTAACTTGTTTTGCAAAGTTTGTCCTCCTAGCTCAAGGGTGATGGATGAGCAATAGAAGAATCCCAGTAGTGAGGCTGCCTCTGTTGAGCATTCTATGTTTAAAGTAACTCCAGACATACAGCTTGCTTAGGGCTTTCCACTAATAGTCCTGTGTTTCTTTCAGTCTGGCTAAGCCTTCTCTATTAGGAAGACACCCAACGTAGAAAAAAGTTAATCCTTAGGCTTTTCCCTCCTTATAAAATTTCAATGAAAATCGTTCATCTCATTTACAAAAAAATATTTTTTTGTCTGTAGTAATAAAAATAGATCACAAGCACTGAGTTGTAGCAAAGGGCTGAACTGCCATCTTGTTTTTAAAGTGGAAATTTAGTTCAGGTACCTGCAGGTGTTTGTATCAGACAGCCTTTTCTCAGGCTGCACCAACCATTTAAATTACACCACTGTTTAAACCTTTGAGTAGTTACATATGATTTGCACCAACTTAGTTCCCAAAGTGCTGCATCTGCATTACCGCAAGTGGTGTACATGCAGCATCCCCCTGAGAGCTGGTAACTGTTCTGTCAAGATAGCCCCATACAGCTGCAGAAGGTATGCTTTCTGCATGAGCCAGGTGGGGAGAAGACGTAGAGGTGATTGGATGGAGAAGGGAAAACAAGAGAATGAGTACACTCTTCTACTGATACCACTGCTCCCTAAACTAAGCATTCCTTTGCTGTCATATGAAAGCCCAACCAAAATGTGCCTCTCCACCTGCAGCAACTGCTGTTACTACAATTTGTCAAATCATGCTGAGAGATAGTAGATCTAAACAGATCCTCTGAGAAAAGAATACTGAAGTTAAAACACACATATTATCCCGGGCAACCACTCTTTAGATTTAAAAGCAAGATATATAGCTGGAGGCTGTAAAATGTCCAGAAGCCAGCAAGCATAGCAGCTACTCATTCCCCTTCCTTTTTGGATGGGACACAATCTCTTTGTATGATCCCAAAATTCCTTTTACAGAGATGTCTTGTTTCACCCACTGCACAGGACAGACTGTGTTCCTGTGATGAATGAGGATGGCATAATAAAGGAGAAAGGCTTCTGCTTTGTTCCAGCTCTCAGGACAGTCAATAAGACCTTGCAAGAGAAAGGATGGTGCTACAGATCAGGCAGACCTAAGTCCTCAATGGGACAGCCAAAGCCTCACCCCATCTCTGCCAGGTGCTGCACAGGCAACCCAGTAAGTTGTGTTTGGCCAGTACCAGTCTGTGATACCCGTGCTTGCCCTTGGAAGTACTGATCACAACAACCATCAAGACAGAGCGAGCTGTGCTGCAACAAGATAAAGTGCTGTACAATGTACCCTAATTCTTTATGTCTCAGTTCAGATTCTCAAAAATCCTCCAGGCATCTTGGTTTCAAATTCTGGACTTCTGAGGCCCATATGTAATACAGGCATAATATCCCCTATCTTACTAGATGTAAGAAAGATCGTGACATAAACTAATCCAAAGAAAGGCTAAAGCCCTCAAAGTTGATTTAGTCCAAAATCAGCGAGCCTTCAGGAATCAAGGAATTAAGTAACACAGGGAGAGCATTATAGGAAAACTGGGAAGAAACTGAACCACCTCAATGCAAGGTTTGGATGGTTCATAAAATCAACAGAGCTCAGGGCAACACACTGAGACAGAGACTCTGTGAAAGGGCCAGCAAAGGGAAAAAGAGAGATGACTGTATGATGAAGAGTACTGTGTGGACAGGGTTAGCAGGCTACCTACAGGTACTTACTATACTCCTGGTGGTTATTTTGCAGTGCTTGAATGTATGAGCTAGAGGTTTTATTTTTTCGGCAGCAGGCAGGGTATCAATTGGAATGGAGAACATAAGATACACCAGAACACAGCTTCCACATGCCTGTCTGGTGAGAGGGAGAGCAGCAGCCATTTGGCCTGGAGAGGAAAACTTATAACAACTTATAACAGCTCCTATTTACCCAAGGTGCAGGTCATAACCTCCCACCAGGCCATCTACATCAGCCTCTGCTCTGCCAACAGGTAAAAAAACCACATCTGCTCTGTGAGGATCCTGATCATACCTTTGTCCCCCAAAGCAGCAACCCACTAATTTTCTCCTTCAGCTTCTGATCAGACTCTATTTGTTTCTCCCACCTGAGACTGCTCAGTTGATTATCGGCCTCCTTTTCATCAAGCAGCCTGCCAGTGCAGTGCGTGCACACAGCATCTGAGATAAACACCCCAGCACCAAATGGTTTTGAAGTGAAGCCAGGCGATTGCCTATCACAACCTCAACCTCCCGCTTTCAATGATGTCTCTGTTGTGCAACATCGCAATAACACACCGGCACTAACCTTGCTTCCCACGGCCCTCGGTGCCACAGCCACAAATACCTGCTCAAACCACTCTGCATCTTTATTGGAATTGGTTTTGGCTTGCCATTTTCACTACTGCTCGGAGTGCTGCGTGAGCACAGCAGGAGCCCATTTGGAGTTCCCTCTCAGTCGCCAAACAGGCAGACACTTGGCTGAGCAGCACCTTTGCTACATGGAGGTTTACCTCTGCTGTGTGGAGGTTACCTGTCCTCGGTGAGCAGCCCTGGTGGTGTCAGGCACAGCTGGCACAGGTGGCTGGGATTCCCTGTTTCTGAAGCAGTGTTATCAGCCAGACTATCACACTCCTTAACTTAGAAAGCTGTTTTCTTGTGATCCGGTTCCACACCTACACGCACAGGCTGAAGACTGTCACATGAGTAGCAGCGCTGAGGTTACACAGCATTAGCCCTGTTAAAACACTCAATGAGGAAACCCATGGGTATTGCTCATTGTAAGTGTTTCCCACCAACTGAACTGTACAGGTACCAGCAAGCAGTCTTGCTCCTTTGCATTTTCTAGCATAACATGACAAAGTGGTGCACTCAATAACCACTACATGGAATGAGGTGCATCTGCTTCATCTTACCTCTGTGGGCATTTTCAGTTTGCAGTTGAAGGTTTATGCCAATTACATTCCTCAGCTGTGGGCATCCACCAAATAATTTCTTACTTAATGGAACAAATAAGATTAGTAAAGGGTCTTTCCCAGCATAAGGCATGAAACCGATTCCTGCTGCTATAAACCGCAAGCAAGAGCAGAGCTCATCTTGGGGATCTTTTTTATAGTCATCTGTTCCTGCAGTTTCTGAACTGTGGTACCAAACCTTTGCTGCTAAAAATGAGGGCTTTTTTTCTGTCTGGTATTGACTATTTCTCAGAGGCACCACCTGCTGTAGTGATGTTCACAGGTGTCAGTCCCACAGCCTGTCCTATGCAGGGAAGCACCCGCACCTTGAGGGCTCCCCATGGACCCAAGTAAGTTGGAGAGTTGCAGTTCCAGCAAAAACCAGCCCTAACAAAAGCACATCACACACTGCAACTCATACCATGAAGCCCTAAGCCACATCACTACAAAGTATTAGCCTTCACTGTATGTACATAAAAGATACAGATTTGAGATGGAATATGATGATTGCAATCCCAACAGAATTCAGCATTTTAACCCTGGACAATACCATGTCTGGCAACTGTATTTCAACATTGTATTTTAACACAGATGTCTAGCACACAGAAGGCAATAATAGTATCTGTAACTTAATATTCTAGAGAAATGCAGTGAATAATTGCTTTTTGTTTCCTTTTGAAAACATAAACCACCTGAAAAGATTAATCAAACCTAGTAAACATACAAATTCCAGCTTTTTTCTTTGCAAGATATTCACGCTTCCAGGTTTGCTTGTGAAAGCTTCTGAGCACAGATTATATAAAATACCTGTGCTAAATACCTGGTTTGCAACAACAAAAGAAAAGCTAATGATTATGTTACTTTTAGTCTTCTAAAGTCATGCTAATGAAAACACTAATCAAAGATTGCAGTTACTTACATTTGCAGTCCTTCCCTCTTGTAGGTGGATTTCATTGAGCAATAGATTTATGACTTTATCATGACACAATGTATGCAAGGCTGAATTCATTCAGTTGCTAATGAAATGTGATTTGGGGACTCTCTTGCTCCAGCTGGGTGATAATTAGTGCTTATCACAGATAGGTCTAGGAAAAGGCTGAGAAATACTTAAGCTGTTTTTGCAGTTACTTTGACTTCTTAGGAAAGGAGCGATTCTACAGCATTGGTCTGAGTCTTCTGTCTATTCAAGAGAGGTAAGAACAAGGTTTTTAACTCATCTGCAAGGGATATGGTTATATAAAGCATAATAGGAGATTGCTTTACTAAATCTTTCTGGTTTAGTGCCTTCTGAATTGTGAGATGGGAACTTTGCTTTCTCAGGCAGCTCAAGTGAAATGTTAATTAAGCAACTGGCTCTGGAGAAACCTTGCAGAACTTGCTCTATATGATGCCTCTTAACTTGAAATTCTGCTTTTGGTTGTTGCCTGCCAACCTCTGTGTAGCTTTCTGAAAGCAAAAAGAGGATCCAAAAGGTAGATCCTGTATGTGAGAAGGACAAAACATTGCATTCATCTCTCCTTGATGACACTGGCACATATTGCCCAGAGAAGCTGTGGGTCCTCTGTCCCTGGCAGTGTTCAACACTAGGTTGAATGGGACTTTGAATGACCTGGTCTAGTGTGACCAGGTGCTCCTACGCGTGGCAGAGAGGTTGGAACTGGATGATCTTTCAGGTCCCTTCTAACCCAAACCATTCTGTGATTCTATTCAAATTATAATGGCTCTATATTAACTACAAGCAGAAGGGCCTCTTGGGCATCTAAGTAACTGAGTAATCTTGCAACTAAGCAATGTAGTAAGACGGTAGCCCCTCCGAGACTCATATAAATAAATATTTTAAAAGCATCTAAAGGCAGAAGCTGGACTGTGACTTCTGAGCTATCTTATCCAGGCATGCTATTAGCTGGAAAGACTATTCTACATGAGCAGCAAAATACCTGTCTCTTTAAATGCAGATAGTGGCTCACCTACAGAGCAGATTCCAGTTTAAAGCCCTTCTGTCTCTTCCTCCTTCCCTCCTTGGTAAGGGCCATCTCTAGGTGCTCTTAAAGGAGAACTGCTGCCTGTGAGCTGAAAACTATACACCACCTTTTAAAAATCATCAGTTCCTGAATTGGAAGACTTCAGTTTTGATGGTTAGAAGATGAGGAGTTTTTTCAAAATGGACTGGAGAAACAGAACTTGAAATAACCAAAGCACTGCGGAGAAGGCTTCCCCCCACTTTGATTTTACGTAGTTTTTACTAAAAAATACATTGTGGTTTTATGTAGCTTAAAGGAACACTTCTGGAGGGGTTTGTATTTTCCATGAATGCTCTTTATTCAGGGCAAACTCGGCTATTTTTTGTAAAAGAAAGTGATTTCCTTTTACATTGAACCAAAGGCATATCTAGATTGCCACTGCAAATGGACAGTGGGTTCTATACATTTGTTCTTGGAAAAAGCTTTTCACTCATTTCCCAGGATATACTCATGATATTTACACTATGTGTCTATGTATGAGGGAGTTCTGCTGTGTGGGTGAGCTGGTTTTTTCCCTTCCTTGAGTAGTCTACATGGTTGTAGGACCCTAGACCTGAAGAGCTTTTAACATCAAGGTGCTCGGAAGCACTTAAGCTCAGTCCAGACTCCCCAGTGCTTCAGAGCACTGCTTGCTTTAAAGATGCAAGTACACAATGCAAGTCTGGGATAAGGAGTCACGCAGAGAAGTGATAGGTCAGCAAACCTCGAACTTACAGTTCAGGTCCTACTTCTTCCTTAATGATGTTATCTACTTATCACACTCCCTTTGAAATGATTTCATTCTCTATTTGGCTTGGGGTAAGAAAAACAGTCATGAGACCTGCTTGTAATACACGTCTTTTAAGTGCCAGGGTTCTGCCCCCATTAGCCAAGGGCCAGACGCAGAAGTGGATTTGTTCTTTTAATGGTTCCCACACTGATGTTCCTATGAAATGAATCCGGGCAGGGGGCACGTTGGCCCTTTCTGAGATCTTAGCCCAGATTAATGCATGTGACTAGTACTGTATCTGACTTAGGTGCTGGGGCTGCAATTTAGTGCTCCTCAATGATCAAGGCTCAGGGCTCTCCAGAGCCTGAGGAGACTCACAGCCATGCTCCTGATCTCTGGAATGGAGGCTGGCTGAGGACACTGACTGCCTGTCCTTCCTGCTGAGTATAAGCTGTGGCACAGAACCTTTCCAAATATGTAAGGCCAGAAAGAGGAGGACGGAGGTGTCTTTATTGTAAGTTAGCCCACTTTTCTCTGGAAGAAGTCTGATGTTTGTCTGTGCTCCAGAAATCTTATAGTTTGTGCTCAAGTGCCCCTGAGGCTAAAGCACTGGATAGATGTGGGAAACCAGAACATAGCCCTGGGTCAAGAGCAGTAAACCTAAGCTATCCCGCACACTGGTAGCTTCTCTGCAGTCTGAAGCTTCTTGGCTATTCTCAATAGCACTTGTGTGTGTCTGTATATATATGCATACCCTTATCCTGACTGCAAAGGAAAGCCTACTGAATGCCAAGAGCAATGAGTCCTTGCTGTGGATGGGGAAAGGACAGTTGCCTGTCAAGTGCAGCTGAAGCACGAACATGGTTGAGTGGCTCAGGGGTAGCCACTGTGCTCACTGACCTGTTACCCAACAGGTATGCTTATGGTTTTATCTGGCAGAAAATGCCCTGGCAACCTAAGATAGCTTGTCCATCAGGGAAAGAGATGGAGGTGGGATTGCAGTCAAAATGATTTTATTAAGCATCTAGTCTCTGCTCAGCAGATGGAGCTTCTGACTCTGGACTAGAGTATGTTCCTGTCCTACCACAGACACATCCACATGTGTGTCAAACCTTCACAAGGACTTGGCTGGTAGCCAGAACAGGGTTTAGCTTCTGGGAGGCTTGGTCAAATGCAAGTTGCAGGTCCCAACCTTTCCTGCCTGTGTAAGGGAAAATTGTTTGTCTTGTGATGAGCTATGCTGCCCATCTTAACATGACAGTCAAGTGCACTGTAGTTGAGCCTCTTTTGAGGATGAGGGCAAAGGAGAAGTGAAAGAGTAGAACTATGAAAACAACAATTAAAAAAAATTGCTTCTTTCTCCAGGCTTGGGTGGAAAAAGCACAAAAATGCTCTTTTTGCAGTCTGAGGAGGACTGTCAAGGAACTAACTAACATTCCCAAAGCTTCTCTTCTTACCGCGACTAGATTTACCTCACTTGGAACAGAAGAGAAGAATTTAGGTTAGACAGGACCTGGAAGCCATCTGGTCCAAACCTTGCTCATGGCACAACTAATCTCAAAGCAAGATCAGGCTGCTCAGGCTCTTATCCAGTCTGGGCAGCCTATTCCAGTTTCCCTGCTCTTCCTGTGAGAGGAATTTTAAGTCAGTGTGGTGCTATTGCCTTCAGGGTTTCCAGCCTCAGACCAGCAGGTTTATGTTTGGCTTTGGTTATCCAAAAGGCTGCTCCTGTGAGATGTAAATTCAATTACGGCTTGACTACCAGGCTACTGTGAACAGGTTTGGGTTTTTTATCTAGGATTTCCTGTGAAGGGCACCTGGAAGCTCTGTAGCATTACCTGTGCTTGAGCAAGCTGCTCCTCAGCAGCAGGTGCCAGTGCTGACAATGCAGCATGCTGTAACACATCCACTGCCCACTCCCTGCCTGGTCCAGTAGCTACACCAGCACTGCCTGGCTGCACATGGCACAGTTCTCTGCACAGCAGCCTGCCTGGTGGCTGCGCTACCAAATACCACTGTAGGATTTTAACATGCCTCAAAGAAGGAAATTGGGATGTGGCTTTATTGAAACTTACACCAAGCTTTTATTTTTCCTCCACTCCTTACAAGTAAGGCACAGTTAGGACAGCTGGACCGATTAGGTACTAAGGAGGAAAATGTTAATGTTCTGCTACAGATGTTTCCTGGTGATCTGGTGTGGTGGAAAAAGCAGGCACAGCCCCAGGCACCCAGTGTTGAGTGAAGGCAGTGCCAGACAAGATGGAGCATCCTGTGCCCCAGATTTGCCATGCCTTTGGCCGCAGCATCCAGCAGAAAAATCACAAAGTGCAAGCTAAAAAGTATTGAAACACCTCTTGTGGCTTTGCCTCAAAGGGAGATACAGACTCATCTATTTCATGGGTTGTTATGAACTAAGACAAAGATTTCTTACCCAGCTTATGTCCTGAGCTCTACTTTTGAAGGTGCATGGTGTTAACTTCAGCTCTTACCTGACTGGCTGTGAATGAAAACAGATACTTTGGGCAGACCTGAACATGCAAGATAACTGTGCTGTCCACTGCAAAGAGAATTATTATGAACTTTCTGTAACCTGTTTTCCTAGATATCTTCTGTGGGTTTTACACAAGAGGACATGAATAATTTACATCAAAATTAAGTAACCTTTGATATCTTCCCCATCCCCAGGTGCAGGTTAAGGATTTTACATCAATCTGTTCTGTGAAGACTCTTGTAGAAGCACAGCAAATGACCTGCTGTACGAGCAGGTGAGTGCTAAGAAAGGTTCACTATAGCTCACATCCCTTGTGTTTATTGTGTAACACTTCTCTCTGATGGTGGTTCAGCTCCTGATGGAAGAGCAAAACGTTATCACAGAGGTCCCAGCAGCCCTGAAGCGCCTGGCCAAATACATAGTGCGTGGTTTCTATGGAGCAGAGCACTCCCTGGCCTTTGATCTACTGATTCGCTACCCCTGCATCAAAGAGGATGACCTGTTACAGCTGCTCAAGTACGAACGTAAACAACTGCGTGCTATCCTCAACACACTCAAGGCAGACAAGTTTGTGAAGCTGCGTATGCGAGTTGAAACAGGGCCTAACGGGAAGAGCATAAGGCACAATTACTATTACATCAACTACAAGGTGCTGGTGGATGTGGTAAAATACAAAATGGATCATATACGCCGGAAAATAGAAGCGGATGAGCGGGATTCAACTACCAGGTTCTCTTTTAAATGTCCGTCTTGCTCCAGCACCTACACAGACCTTGAGGTCAATCAGCTCTTTGATGTATTTACAGGTATGTTGCTTATTTGCTGTCATCTTAAGGAGTAACTTTGATAGCACAAAGTTGGCTCCTATTTGCAATAAAAGCATGTTTTTAGAATATATTTCTTGTTTGCCAGTGGAACAGGGCCTAGGACAGGAGAAGCTGGGAGGTGAGGATAAGAAGAAAGCTGTCCCTGTAGAACAGGCCAAGCAAGAGGAAGAACAATCTTAAATATACATGCTGGGGTTTGGAGTCAGATTTCAGGCCTCAGCTTTGCTATGAGCAAGACTTTTAACCTGTTTTAAGACTACTCACTGAAGTCTTGTGATCCCCACCTCCTCATATAGGAATGAGAATACAGTACTCGCTTGACTCTGTTCTGAATGCATCAGTTAATCCATTTATGTGTTCAGTTCTTCTGCTGAAAGAACTGGACAAGATGGAGAAAACTGTTTGCAGCCAACTACTGTAATAAAGAGTATTGCAGCTCAGAAGTAGAGGCATTCCATTGCTCCTTGTGCTGGAAATGGGGAAGTTCAGGCTTCTGTGGCAGCACAACACATCCACAGCAGAAGTGGCATCAGGGCTTGAGGGTTTTTCTTCTCTAAAATCAAAATAACTCAACAGAGAGTACTCTTTCAAAATGAGTTAAAATTGCATCATACTGCAATGCATTACTCTAAGCACAGCTGCTGCATTGTTAACATCTGGGCTATAGAACTGGCAAAGGATGCCAGAGCCAGAGTGAACTTTACATGCCTAGCTTGGAATGTCAAAGATGAAAGGAGTGTACTGTTAGTTAGCAAAATCATCTCTTGTTCTAAATGGAGGGACTTTGTCAACATTGCAAACATTGAGGCTTGCAATATACTTTTAATAGAATATGCTTTTTTTCTTGCTTAAGACATAAATACAGGGGTTTAACATTAAATGAATCTTCTGAACTTCAAACCTGTAAACAACAGATGCTATTTATGCTAGCAAATGTCTTTTCTTATGTGATGAACTAAAAAAGATGAGAACAGAGAAGAAAAATATCAGATCTTACTATCTGGTGACATTCCATGTCTAGCCAACTTAACTTTTCCTGCCCCAATACAGCCATTTCTCCCTTGTATAGTAAGTGCGTGAATATCAGTCCCTCTCCAGAAGGAAAAAAAGAAGGCTTGCTTTTATAACTTGAGTTCCCTAGTTAATGTGAACAAACAATGTTTTGCTAATAGGCCAGGTTATGGATTTCTTTACAAGATACTGCTGGTCTTTTGTGTCCTCTGAACTCAAGAATTCCCAATGTGGATCATGTTGCAGAGACTTTCCACTGCACTTACTGCAACACTGAAGTAGAGGAAGATGCCTCAGCACTTCTGAAGGGCGACACTCGAACCTTGCTAGCGAAATTCAATGAGCAGATGGAACCTGTCTTTGAGCTGCTGCGTGAAACTGAAGACATTGCTCTGCCATATGAGTTGCTGGAACCGCAGCCAACAGAAATACCAGAATTGTCAGAAAGGTATAATTGTAACCCTCGAACTTCTGATCAGCAAACACAACCCCGCAAAAGCTGCTCAGTTGTAAAACCTTTGAAATACTGAATTGCAGCCTACTTTCTACTCAGTTCTGCTTTGTCAGCTGCTTAATAAAGAAGCTTGCAATATCTAAGGCATTCTAAATTATTGTTATGCATTTATAGTTTTATATTTGCTACTTTTAAAAGTAATTAATTTTCCAGACTTCTTTAGCTAATATTCATAACCCTGTAAGAAAGTCATATTTCTCTAATGGCATACTCCATCCAGAGTCACATAACTGAGGTCATGCAAAAATCAGTAGTTCAGAGCCACTTGCATCTGAGATGAAGTAACAAGGAATGAGAATTGCTTCAAGATAGAGCACTGGTTAAAGCTTGTCTGCTGATGAAATGTGCTTTTTCTTGGTCTTGTTTTGTTTGCTTGTATGGGAACTGGGGGGGTTCTTGCCTGAATTTAACCTTCCCCAAATGGGTGGTGTTTCATTCAGCTTTGATCAGAAGGTGGGCTCAAGTGTGCTGGAATCCTGCAGCCAACCTGAGAAATGGGCCAGCAGATGTTCCTCTTACAGCAATATGTACACTCAAAACTTAGTTATTGATGTCCAAGACTCTGAGTACAAGAAGAAAACAACAGAAAAACCAACCAAGAAGCAACCTGTCTGGATGTCACAGAGCACTGTGGAAGGAGCAACAAGAACCGCCAACAACAGTATTGGTAAGCTTTTTAGCAAACACTTTAAATTTGGCAGCCTTACTGCATTTAAACATAGCTTCCCTATTGAAAATGCAGTCAGCTTGGTTTCAAACATAGTTACACTTTAATTCTGCACTAGTGGTTATCACAGCTTATAGAAATGAGTCTTTAGCCTGACTGAGGCAGCATTTGCAAAATCAGAGGTCAGATACCAGCTTCTGGAATTTTTAATTCTAGTCATGCAGTAACATTAGTGGCAATCATTAAAGTGGAAAACTCTTGGAGATGTCTGCACTTTAAAGAAAATCCTATAGTGTGGGTAAAGATGATCCAGAGTAGAAGAAACTAATTTATGCAGTATGCCTGTGGTAACTGTAAACTATTGATACTTCTGATACTTAGTGTTGTGTATTAGCAGTAAATGCCTCAGAAGAAACTGAAGAAAGTGGGAAAGAAACTGTCACTGATAATGAAATCCTCAGGACTCTTCTGCTCCATGAACCCAAGCTGTCATCCGGCATAGACAAGGCTCCTGTTGTCAAAAGCAAACCACACAAATCAGGCAGTGATGTTAGTGAGTCTGCAGGTGATGCCAAGCACTCAAGAACAGCAGGAATGGAAGTAGCAGGCAGCAACTTTGAGGAAGAACAGGAAACACAAGGTCCTATTTTAATGGTAGCTGGTCAGCCTCATTCATATGGTGAAGTTAATGAAAACCCAGAGCTTGTGTCTCTAATGACAAATGAAGAGAGGGAAGAGTATGTTAAAGTAGGGCAAGAAATGTTCCAGTCTGTCTTTGAGTAAATACTGCTGTGTGAACATGCAAATTTGTGTAGAAATGAGTAAAGGCTTCTTTTGAAATAAGACAATCTATTAATTTAACTTATGTTCTTCAAAGTTTACCACCAAAGGGTGGTTTTGTTTGCATTCCTTGCTCTTATGTAAGATTATAATCCTGTAGTAGGTGACTACAGCTCAAAATGCTAGCACTGCAGTGAAAGCCACCCAAAGATATTAGGGGTTTTCTGTTGTCTTAATGCTTAGACTTTGTGAATCCTGTAATTAGTTTTGGAGCATGAATAATTTTGCAGTACAGTAGGACTGATTAAAATAAAGTTTCAAAAGCATTGGTGAACTCTGTTTGTAAGAAACATTATTCCACCTTACATACAGAACTAGCAGATACTTCCAGTAGTGAAAATGAGTTGAAGCCAAGTATAATTTGATTTCACTCCATACCAGCATATTCTACGTGTTTTGTTAGGTCATTCACTATACAGCAGTAGCAACTGTTACTAAATTGCACTGGCTGTAGGAAAGAAGCACCTCTGGCCTCTCTAAATTTAATCTTAAAATAGTTACCTGAGTTCTTTGTGATGAACTGTGCAATGGATACTAGACAGTAAAATGTAACTTTCACTTTGGTCTGGATGGGTAAGACAGCAAGCAATGCTTGCAGCTTCTCATAGTTCATCTATTCTCTCATAACCTTTTTAAACCAAGATCTTCCCTGCTACCACTGGAAAAACACATTCCACGAGTAGAAGGAGTGGCATCAGAATATAAGGGCAATCTTAACTTCCTCAGCACTCCTACTTGAATAAAAGCAAATGATGGGAACAAACTGAAACACAGGTGCTTCCCTCAATGTTAGGAAATACTTTTTTTAGGAGGAACTGAGCACTGACACGGGTAGCCCAGAGATTGCGTACAGTCTCCCACATTGGGGATACACAAATGCAACTGGGCACAGTCCTGACCCACCAGCTTTGAGTAGCCCTGCTTGAGCAGGGGGTTGGACAAGATGGGCTTTCACCAGCCTGTGGTGAAAAGGTAGAGAAAGCATGACTGTTCATGCATACCATTCCAGAACAAGAATTCAGGAACAGTGTGGGCTTATGCCATTTCTTGAGCCAAATCTAGTTTATATGGTAAATCGTTAAACTCTAAGCTCAACTATTCAGAAATCTTATCCTTCTACACTGTGAAAATGACCCCTTTCAGGTATACTGACTACTTATTTTTGTGCCTTACACTAGTGTATTAAAAACTTAAATTTTGTTTCACAGGTTTGCCCTTATCACAACATATTTCCTCTGTCCTCAAAGCTGTGAAGTTTTTTTCTGCACACAGTACCACAGTGGGTTTAGAGCCTGCACAGTAACTACACTAAACTTTCTGATATACTTTTTTTCCTTTGGATTGTAATCTGCCATTTCAAAATTCACTCATAAAAACTGGAGAGACTCAAACTGAAAAAAAAGAAGAAATCACAGAAGAATCACTCCTTTTTATTCGAACTTCAGGCACATTTAGAGGCTTCACCGGCACTAGACTGTTTCTCACAGCATATAGCCACATTGTTACAGTGACCTCAAAAGGAAGACAATTCTGAATTAAAGATCACCATTGCTTTTTAACTACTTTCAGGAAAACCTGGTTTTTAAGGTAAATGGATCTCTATAATGCAGCAGGTAGATATACCAAATAAGCTATTTCTAGCCATTTTATGACTTCCTGTTATTAGCAACTGATCTGAAAGAGTGAAGGAAATATTTGTTCTGATAGAATTTTTCCAGTCTAGTTTTCTACAGCCCTCGTCCTTCCTTTGCCATGAAACTTCAGTAGGTGCTGACTTTAACTGTTTGAGGTTTTTTTAAACATGAACTTCCTAAATTTCTTCCTTTTAACATTAAAAGTTCTTCACAGTCAAGTAAGTTTGAAAGCCTGCAGAATCTGTTCCTATTGCAGCAACTGTAACAACACTAGATTTTTCAGACAGGTTTATTCCTTTGCACACTGAAAGTCAATACTGAAAATGCAGAAAGCAAGAGCTGGTTTCTGCAGTTAACTACAAACCTAGGGTATTTTACTTCGCCTCAGGTAAGTGTGTGTGCTAACAGAAATGAATTCGACAGGCCCTGAACAGGAACATTTTTCGTTTGGTTTGTTTGTTACAGACCAACTATAGGCTATACAAGCAACAGGTAAGGCATGTATTGTGCCAACACCTTATATTTGGAGAAGATAAACTCTGTGGGACAAGAGTTTCTTGTCCCAGGAAAATTAGCAATGTTTCTCGGAAGAGGAGTAACAGGCTGCTACAGGCATTCCAAGATTAAAGTTAATTAACTTCCAACACCAAACTCTGCATACCATTTTGTAAGCCAGAGTAAAATTCTTCAGTAGATGAATTTACAGCCAAGTCCAAACTTTATTTGAAACTACTATTTTGAACAATTTAAAAATCACTAAACAAGTCACAATAAAAATAAAGAAAAGATTAAGACAGAAAAAGAACAGTGCAGCAAAACTGAATAGAAGATTCAGTTCCAGCTGTTCAAACTGCCACAGGCAGAAGTTAGCAGACCTATCCTAAAAGGCAGCGTGTCAGAAATTTTACATTTTTATACACTTCCAGAATTCTGGGAAATAAGTGATGATCTTCCATATGTGCTTGTATACAAGAAGTTTATAAATGCAGGTATCTTCAAGGTTGTTCTCATCCACTTTGAGCTCCAAAAGTTTCTGTAAAACGAGAGAATGCTCATTATTGTCTAACAGCTACAAGGCATCAAACAGCTCCTGAACACATTTCAGCTCCTTGTAAGGATCCATTAAATCACCTTGATGAAATATCTCATCCTCAACCTTTTTTACAAGCATTTTGAGTCATAGCTTACTTGAACAGTTTGTATTGTTTGAAGAATTGGAACTAGTTACATTAGCAGAAAACTACTATCAGAATACCCAGTTCACGCATTTATATATGTCTGCACTGTACCTTCCACTGGAGAACTACAAGCCTAACAACAGAACATAAGCCTCTAATGCCATAACTTGTGTTACAGTATCAACATTAAAAAAAACCAACCAAAGGGTTTTTTTGACCTGTATTACCACCAGGTTGTTGTAGCTGCATAAATACTGTTTCATGAGAGTGACAAGTTTTTACTGTTGTCATACACACAATGTTTTTTCTGTCTCATGGTATGCTTCACATTAAAAATTATTTTCATTTCCCTGAAGACAGATTTTACTATTGAGAAGTCTCTTAAACTCTTCTATTACAAAACCACTGAGCAGTGTGTCAGCAAACTGTATTAAGCATTATTATATCAGATAATACCAATTAGAATTTACATCATTATTAAACCTGAGCTTGTGTAACAAGAAACAAAAATATTGTTCCATTTTAATAAGTTTTAAAACCATCCTGTTATGTTACTTTTTATGACTATCAGCCACATAATCCAACAGAAGTATGTACATAGAAAGGACACAGAAGCAAAATCCCTTTATTTCAATACGTCATTGAAAATGCATGTAACAAAAAAAAGGACAGTCTTTCAGCACCACGATGACTGCTTACTTCCATCAGTGGTAACAAGATATTTAAATTCTAGGCTATTCCAGAGTGTTTTCCCAATAGGTGTAGAGGACTTAAAAAATAATCTTTACCAGGTTCTTTCAAAGTTTGGGCATCTCCTACTAGTTCTTGATCTTGAGCTCCATCTCCACCGAGCAATTCATCAGACAAGCTGTTGGTTTGGGCCTCTGTTGCCACTTTCTTCATTAAATCTGCCTTTGTAAGACAGAAACCAAAACTCAAAATACTGGATAATTCTTACCGCTCTCTTGATAATTAACACTGCTGAATAACAACCCCACAAACAATAGCAAAATACCTCTGAGTATACTACAAGTTTAAGGGGCAAGTCTTCAACTTTCACAAAGTCATCTTCATCAGATTTTTGACTTACATTTCCAGAACCAGCTTCCTGTAGATAGAAATGGTGACACTTAAGGGTGCTACTCTTAAATAGTGCTACTTCAGTTTATTTTCCCTCAAAAACAAGATTCTTGACTATTATAATAAAGTACGCCAAAAAACAATACCCATATCAAATTCACAAATGAAAACTGAACAAGACTGTAAACTAGACATAACACTGAAATAGAAAAAAGCTTCTCATTTCTCTTGGATGTATCTTAATGAAAATATACACACATATTCATTCACCAACACAGGTGACTCTGTATCGGGGCTGCCAGCCATGGAGCTTTCAGAACTTGCAGCTGATTTGTTTTCCACACATGTTGTATCTAGCATTTGAGTTTCATTTACTGTTAAAGATGAGCTTGATTCTTCTGTTTTCATGCTGGCTGTTACAAAGGATTCTGGCGTACTGAGTGTTAAAGGTGGTGTATTCTCTACGCCACTGAGGTAATGAGGCAAAATTGTAGCCACATCTTGTTCACCTAAAACCACAAAACTACATTTTAACTAGGCAGAGATAGGAAAAGATCCTGAGCATACAAAATTCCCAGACCCTTCTATTATGCTTTTTAGATTATGATCCAAAGCTACAAATGAACAATGGAAGTTACTTGTACTCTCGTTAAGTATCAGCAATTATCACAAGACAGAATGCGACTTCAAAATATCTGACTTGATACAGCTTTAAAAACAAAGAAGCAACAAAAACCAACTTCCAGAACTGTAAGACCTTCTGCAAAATATTCATTCCAGATATGAGGAAATAAATAATACAGAACAATAAATTCCTTAACATTTTGCCACATTCTTATTGGCAACACAGGATCTACTCAAATACTGCTTTTAGCCTATGGAAAAAGACCAAGAACAAAACAAGTATCTGCAACAGAAGGACACCCAGGAGAAGGTGGTAAAACTGCTGGATTAGAGGTAACATTCATACCACCAGGTAGAGCCTTTTGACAGAAAATGATTTCTCAGTTCTTAATCAGTTACAAAACAGCATTACTCACAGAAATAAATCCCTAAAACGTAAAGTAATTTCAATTGCTAGTAAATGGTAGTAGCAGAAAAGCAAGTAATAGGCAAATCTAAACATCAAAATACTGTAAACTGACAAATTTAACTCTGTTACAATTATATGCCAAGTGCTGCAACCAGTTAACTGAAATTCATGCTATTTTCAAGCATCAAAACCACATCTATCTAGACAAGTTTATTCCAGGTTTCTTCCTTAAAAGGTCTGCTGTGTCTAGATCAACAGAGAGAGATCTAGTCAACTGATGTGGTTCCATACAAAAAAACCCAGCCCAGTAAATTCTTGCAGCTTTGAACACCTTCCTTCTAATTACACGTATCACAGGCACTGTCCAAGATAATTCTCACAGCATCAAAATTCATACAGAAGTGCTAATCTCTCAGCTACTGCATAGGGGTCTTACCTTTAACATTAACAGATTCTTGTTCTGATGACAAAATCTCACTGCTTTTTGTCCTACTCAATTCTTGCGTTGAAGTCTATTAAGGAAGGTTGCAAACAAGTTAATTTCTTCTATCATTCTACTTTCATTAGTATGAAAACAAGAAAACAGTGCAACAAGAAAACCTGGGATACATACAAATATGTACTGAAAAGCTGTGCACTGGCTCAAGTTTTTACTGCATTCACAGCTTTGGTGATACCTGTTCATTTTCAGTTGTTGTTTCACTGCTCGCTTGTAGTGATGTCTGCACATCAACAGGCCCTTCCTCAAACTCTATTTCCTCATCTTCATTCTCGTCTTCTCCACTGCCATAGTTAGTCAAAGCCTGGGTTTCTGCTTTTGATAAACCTGAAGGCAAATCAATGGAAAACTATCTCCATATTATATTTACACATTGACATAGCCTGACAGAGTAAAAGTCAGGCTGCAAAACCCAAACCCCTTTT
Organism: Psittacus erithacus; assembly: GCA_009867235.2. NCBI lineage: Eukaryota > Metazoa > Chordata > Aves > Psittaciformes > Psittacidae > Psittacus > Psittacus erithacus. The sequence continues at coordinate 19,545 of WYDI02024329.1, forward strand.
GGAAATTTACTGCAATGATCAGTTATAACTTACTTCAAAACTTTCTTTGAAATTTAAGATATAGTGATGACTGAACTTTCAAGGATCCATATGCTCCCCATAAGCTATCTTGCAAACAAACACCACTGTGTTGATGTGAAATATCTAAGTTATAAAACAAGTTGGTATGAAGAAATTAAATCTAAGTGAAACCAAGCTGTATTTGGTTTAAGGCCACAAATAGGACAACAAATTATTAAAAAATATGCAAGTTCAAGTGGAAGCATATTAAAAAATTAAATTATCATTTACAGGAAAAAAGTCTGAAATTTCAGCAGCTTTCCTATGTTCAATTTAAAGGTTGAGAAACTTCAAGTTTAGCTGAGACAGGATATGTAACTTAATCTGATTCCAATCTGTTTTTACAGATGTACTGATTACAAAGAAAAAGCTGCTCCAATTGGAATGTTTAACCCGTGACACAATACTAGCAAATACAGTAATGGAAAACTTTCACTGGAAAAGACCTCTGGATGCTCAATCGCTGGAAGTGTTCAAGGCCAGGCTGGGCAAGGCTTTGAGCACCTTCCAATGGTCTAGTGTTGGGGGGGCACGTTACAACTAGATGGTCTTTCGGGTCCCTTCCAACCCAGACCATTCTGTGACACTATGACTAGAAAATCCACGTCAGGAGGTGTTACATAGCAGTACTTCAAGCAAATCCTGTTGTAAAATTAGTTGGTCAAAACTACAGTGAAAACCTTGAATAATGAGCTATACAAAAAATCACTTACTTATTGCCACTGGACCACTTTCATTCTCCTCATCTTCCTCTGGATCAGACACATCAGATCTAACACTTTCAGGAATTCCATTACCATCATATATTTCTGAGTCCTGTACTTCTTTAACATTTTCAGTCTCATCCTTGTCCTAGGAAAACAAGGAATATTGTGTATTTTCATGTTTGCTTATCTGTAGATTACATTCTGGTTTCTGCATCAAGGAGTCACCTTTGCTACTCAAAAATACATACAGACTAAGATTAATGTTTAAGTAGTACTTAAGGCCTTGAAATGAATACTGCCAAGCTACTCCTACTCCTAAAACAGAGCATTAGAGCCTACTATAAGAGATCACGCACTGTTCAGACATTGCTATCAAGGACATTGTAACTTGAGTTTTCCATTATCTGAAAAGGTTCACACTGATCAGTATTCTAGCTTAAAAAAGCTTATTTAAATTAGGTTTGTCATTATTTAGAGGAAGACAGATGTACCTGCATTAGTACCTTCTAGCAACTTCCCTGCTTCTAAATGACCTCTAGAAAATATTAGAAATATTCCTAACTACAGCTTCTCATTTCTTCAGCAACAGCTACTCAGCAGTTTCTCTGTTGAATGATTTTCTAAATAACTTGAGTAAGAAAATTATGCTTAGCCTATATGAACCCCCAAGTAAATCCCTCAGCTAGGCTTCAAATTTTGACAGCACTCTTTTAGACTACAACAACCGCCGTAACAAGTGATATGCAACCTTAATAAGTGATACGCACTTTTAGTTCCAAAGCAGTGCTACAGTAACTCTAGGCCCATACATGCCTACACATATGCCTATGCCCATTTGGGAAAGCATTCAACATTCTACTTAGTACTTTACTCACCTCTTTCCCTTGGTTGGAAAGAGTGCAACATTACAGCAGAAATTATGAAGCTTCATATATAACCCATCTCCCCAAACACAATGATTGTAGTGGTTTTCAAAACAAACTTAAAGAGCAAAGGCACAAATCTGAGGCACTGACATTCAACACTCAAGAGCAAATGCATACTTTGAGAACTGCAAATACTTTGTGTCCCAACTCAAAATTTCTGCCTTCTCTTTAAGATGAAAACAACTTATTTCATACCATTAATAAAATGCTAATTGCTAAAAATAGTTAAGCTGTCCTTGTTACTGAATTTTTCAGCAAATGACTGCATGCTCAGTGCTCTGAGCTGAGAACAAGGAAAACGGCCCCAGACCAAATCCCACAATAAACACCTTCAGAACAGGTCTTTCCTTTTTTTCTTTAAAAATACAGAAAAGTTAGTATTAAAGGAAAAATGAAATCCTACCCCAAAGCTGCTCAGTGAGTATAACAAACTACTCCATTTCAGTTCTGTAGCATTCAACGCAAATTTTGCTTTAGACTTTCAAATTGTCAGTCCTAAAGCAAAGGTCACTCTACATAAAGGACACCTAAATATCCTCAATACTGTCTTTGTTGATCTGAATGCACTTCTTGAAAGTTAACAAGATAAGCTAGTAATGGTTCTGCAGTAGAAACAAGAATAAAACAAGAGCAACCAAGAAAGTGATATCCAAGTCATGTTTACTGAATGCATACAGTAACAAAGATTTACTGATGAAGGCAGGTATTTTGGTAGTCACTTCCTTCCCAGATCATCTAACTCATATTAAAAAAGGAAATTATAACTTACTTTGCTACCTTGATAAATCACTGAAAATAACAAAAAGGAGATAAAACCCATGATGTTGAATATATTTTTATAAACACTAGGAAATGGGCTCCTTACAGATACTAGATTTATATGACAGAAACAGTAAGACTAAGTGATCTGTGAAATTATCTCAGGAATAAAGACAGTTGAGAAGCATAAACATACTTTGTCCTCATCGACATCTTCAGCAGATGAACAAACATCCACCTGGACACCTTTTTTTGCCTAGAAGAAACACAAACTGTCTTCAATTCTAAACTGAAATAAATTCAAAATACTGAACCAAACTAGGGCTTCATGAAAGCCTGGCTGAAATGCCAATCTTACCAAAAACTACTATCTCAAAATGGCAGTAAGCCACAGGGACTTCTACACAATGACCTGTTTACACAGATGCTTAACAAGTTGAGAGTTGCAAAATATTACAAAAACGGTTTTAGCCCTTTCTATTCAAATACTTATGTTTATGTAGGCTACTTTTCCAACCTATGCTTGAATCATAGTTAACATACAGAATTAGATACACCAACTCTCGTCAGGACAGCGCTGTGTTTTTCAGCGTGGAATCTAAAACCAGTTAGCTTACTGGGCTCAAGACAGCCACAAATTAAGCAAGATCAGATGTGTCTGCATCAGGATTCCAGAGTTGAAAGTTGCAAGAAGACCACACAAATACAATTGCGCAGGTCTGTACAAAGTAACTGGGGACCTATCAGTTCTGGCTCATCTCTCACTCTGTTGAATCTGAACTGCTGCCATAGGAACAAGGCAAACAGATCTTCACCCTAATTCTCCATCTTCCAGAAGGTAAGAAATGCCAGAACTACGGCTCTATGCATCCTCGTAAAAGTGTAAGAATCAATCCTTCAAGTAACAAGGACCCAATAAGCAATTTCAAATAGAAAGAAGTTTGACTCCAGAAAGATTTGGACATGAGTGTTTCTTTGGCCTCTTTACAAGGCACTCTGCAGTCTCTCTCATACCAGCCATATTACTGGTATACCCAAGTTGAACTAGAAATATAGTTGATGATATGCTTAAAACTGTTTACAGAACTTTATGACACTCACAAAATACCTGCTGTTGAAATTTTAAAATGAGTTACGGGTTTGCTTTAGTTTTTCTTTTTCTAAAAGAAATCTGAAAGGACACTCAAGTCATAACTACACAAGAAACATTAAGGTAGATACCTGACTGATGTAAGTATATGAACATGATCTGTTTTAGTGTTTGTTTTGTAAACAGTTCATTTTTTAGTTAAAAAATGCTATGCTCCTAAAAACTGCAATACTAAAATTAAAAATGGTGAAGCAACATCTTAATAATGTAAATGGTGCAAAAGCCAACCAAGACTTGACTTGTTAGAGCAGAATATGCACCACAGTGTCAAACATTTCAATACGAAAATTTGATACGTTTTACACCCTGAGTCTAGAAAGTGATACTTTCTACATCTGCCAACAAGTCAACTATTTGATGACTGCACAGGACTTATTCAAGTTAGGTAAAGATGGTGCCTAAGCTACTGCAAGGAAAGCTGTAGGCACAGATGGAGAGATGATGAACTGGGACTGCCATGTCAAAATATATAGCTGGGATAGAATTAATTTTCTTCATGTTAGCTGGTATGGAGCTACAGTTTGGATTTGTGCTGGAAACAGTGCTGATAACACAGGAATGTTTTAGTTATTGCTGAGCACTACTTAACACAGCATCAGGACCTTTTCTGCTCCTCACACCACTCCACCAGAGAGCAGGCTGGGAATGCCAAGAAGCTGGGAGGGGACACAGCCAGAACAGCTGACCCCAACTGACCACAGCAATATCCCATACCATATGGTGTCATGCTCAGCATTTAAAGCTGGGGGAGGAAGAAAGAAAGGGGCAAACTTTCAGAGTGATGGCACTTATCTTCCCAAGTACCCATTATGTGTGATGTAGCCCTGCTTTCCTGGAGATGGCTGAACATCTCCATGCCAATGGAAAGGAGTGAATGAATCCCTTGTTTTGCTTCGCTTGCACACTGGGCTTTTGCTTTACCTGGTAAAACTGTGCTTTAAGTTAACCCACAAGTTTCCTCACTTTTACTCTTCTGATTCTTCCTCCTATCCCAGTGGGAGGAAGGGAGCAAGTGGTGGTGTGGTGCTGAGCTGCTGGCTGGCGTTAAACCACAATAACTACGCAATGGCCTTAGATGTTAATACTATTCCAAGACTTGACCATTCATTCTTATGTGCACATATAACCATTAAAATGCATTTCCTGTGAATTACCAAGACCAAAGTCTACACTTAGATATCTGTAACAGATACTCATCTGTAACATAGGACATCTCCCTCACTGAGGAAAACTAGTTCATGCTTCTACACACACAATACTGTGACTACATAGCGCACATTTGTAAAATGAAAACCAACACATACCCAACAAAATTCTCAAACCCCACATATACACAACGTATGAACTAAGGCAACTGAACTAGTTTAGGAAATACAGACATGTAAGAGACTTAAAAAAAGCTACATTTTTCAAAAATATAATAAAACAAACCTCTTTAGCATAAGATTGTATCACTTCAGTAGTTTCTGTTTTTCTTTTACATCTCTGCTTTACAGAAATACTGTTGCTGTCCAAGTCTTGCATTAGTTTAAAAAAGGCTAATTCATTAAATAACACTTCAGAGATCTCCACAAGAAGATCTTCTCCGCAATCTTTTAATGTTCTACCAGCAAATTTCACCAGTGAATCCTGTGAAGAGAAACAATTATTTCGTTTCTGAAACAGGCTTTCAAACTTCAAAAACTAATTATTTGTCATACTCCTAACAATTCAAAATTAGTTAGGTATACAATAGCTAGTACTTCTTTTAAAATAGCTTAGTGTCTTTAAGAGATTTTAAGTAGAATCTCTAATCAAGTAACATAACTTATCAAGTTACTGATTTAAACTCTTGTAGGGAAAAAAAAGGAGCAAGAGCAGCCTATTGATTTTAAGGAATTTACACAAAAAAGTCCATGAAAAGCATCACCGGAGCTTTCTCTGAAGACAGCCACAGGCTGAAGATACACCTCTCACTGTTTGGCAGCGACGGAAAAGAAGTTCTGTACCCAGTGAAGTTTAATTTTAGGAGACAAGGTAATAAATACCTCATTGCTGTATCAAAGTTGAACAGCAGCAGCTATGCTGTACTTTACAGCTTCAGGGAAGCTGGTTTTTCTGTTGCTTATGATCCAAGTTGAAACAGGGTGGCAAAACAACACTGAAAAGCTACTAACCTGAAGTATACTGCCAAGCTGCTTATGAAAGAACTTCACAAATTCTTTACTTTCATCATTTTGTTGTGTAAGAGTCAAGACCATACGTCTTACTAATGTCAGTAACTGCGACGAGCACACTTCATCCATGTGTTCCTAAACAAGTATCACACAATAAGCATAGTTACTACTTAAAAACCCCAAACAACTAGCCATCAAGTCCAATACTGAAATCAATTTATAAAAACATCACCTGTCCTCCGAAGGAACAGCACTCCATGAGCAGGTCCTAACCCATCTCACAAAACAAACTAAGTGGAACACTGTTATAGCAGATACCACACTTCATTAATGACTGATTTGCCATGACACACAAAGCTTTATCCCACACTTTTTCAATACATGTCATCTTCTAATGTTTGGACAAACATTTCTACTTGATTTGGTCAGCTCTAAACAAATAAATCTCTATTCTTCTTGATGCCAAGTCACCAGCCCTTTCTAGCAATCTATAAGTCTTATAATTTCTTTTTCTCTTATTAAAAGCCCCACAGAATCTTTCTGTTGGAGCATTTAATTATTGCTTCATCCTCTGCAAGTCTGCAACTAGATGCACACTTATTGGCAGCTGTTTCCAAGATACAAGTTATCAATTTTAAGCAATGCTTTCAATGCAATTGTGCATACCCCTTTCCTATCCTAATTCACACCTTATTGAAAGGAGGTTTTACCTTCAGAAAAGGAATGACCTCTTTCATAATTGCTTTAATCTGCCGGTCAAGCTGCTGAGTATCTATGTGAGGACACGGAACTGCAGAAACTTCATTTAACTGTAGCACAGGAGGACATTCACTGTTACTTGGACCTTGTTTAAAAAAAAAAAAAAAAAAAAAAAAAAAGGCACATTGAAGTCATTCAGCATCACTATCAGAGAAATGCAACTTCAAACCCACGTATTTTCATTTAAAAAAAATTATTTACTTAAGTACTTAAAGTTCCTTTGAAACTTTGCTAAGTTTTCAAAATAAAATGAACAGGAAAGTAATTCAGCCAATTACATGATTCCTGATAAAGTAATTATTTTCTAAAACTAAGCAAAATATGTATATATGTGCATACCTTCTAATTTAGCAGCAGAAGCACCCTGAAAATTACTAGAGCAGCCCTCAGAGTCAAGGGTACTTTCAGCTTCAATTTTCATACGCTCATATTCCCTCATCCTAGCCAAAGCTTGATCTAAGTGAATCACTGTGTTGCCTATATTTAGAATAAAAACAGCTTTTAATCTAAATAAAAAATATTCAATTGATTGTCAAATAAAAAATAGTCAATTGATTGTCAAATAAACAATAATAAAAAATTAATTCAAAGCCACAAGTTTTGAAATCTACATATAACTGTACTTGTATTATAGCACTTTATTACACACTTCGATCAGCTCCAAGTGCTTCACAAGTGGCTAATTTCTTTAAGTGCTGTTTTATGAAACATGATTACACACTGAAAATTGAAGAATAATATGCTGCATTTAAACATAGACAATTGCAGGCATTTTGGGAGGGAGGGGATAACACAGCATGGAAAACCACATCATTCTTACCAAGGTCATCAGTGGCAAAAGGTTCAAAATTTGAAGATGTAGACATAACACTCCTATTGTCTGCATCATTTTGTTCACAACCTTGACATGCTTCTGTAGAAAAGTTCTTGCCAAATGCTTCCTGAAAAGACATCAAACAACTGACTACAAAGCAGGAATGCACCATCCTCTCACAAATGTATCAACAAGCCTACAATTCTTTTCAGCCACATGCTGCAGTATCAAGACTTGTCACCAGGCTGCCTGACTGGTGAACGACCTTGCTTACAGCACAGATTCATCAGGTGATTCTACCACATTTGTTTCAAATATTTCTACTATAAAACACATAAACTCCACAGAGACATCAGTGATCCCTTAGATACAAAAAAGCAAAAATTTGGAGGGAATCTTCAGATAAGTACTTGCCCTAACCTTACTCACTAGCAGATTTTGACTCTCTTTGAATATCAGTTCCTGATTTACATTTCCCTCCATGTCATATGCCTTCCCGACACATTCATTTCCAGCATCAAGAATCCTACCATATTTAATCACTTTTGCATTAATATTCGCCTGTATTTCTTTGTTTAGAAAACTGTGTAAGTTGACACTAATTTTAGAAAAAGTCAATTGCTAGACTAAATATTTCAGTACACAAGCATGCATGTAAATTGAAAAAATAAGAGAAGCTGACAGTAAACTAGCTTCTGAACTTTAAAACTTACATCATCTGTAGAAGGAAGGCTTTCACTGGGAGTGAGTTCAGAATTTGATGCCACCCATGTTCCAGAATTCAGTGATTTTGTGCACTTCCCTCTTTCATTGTTCTCAGATAAATGTCTGGTCACTATATCCTGGAAAAGATAATAAATCAATACTGTAAAAAAAGATCTAAGATTTGTTTGATTCATATGCAAGATTTTTGTGCATACCTGTAAAGCATATAGAGCCCTTTGCCTCAGGTAATCTGTATTTAGCATCTGAAGCTCATGGAAAAGTTCAATAAGAAAGTGAGGACGAGACTCATTTTGAGAAATAAGAGTTGCCACTTCAGAATAAATTGTGTCTCGCAAAGCTTCAAACATAGAAAGATCGCTACCAGTTTCTGTAGAAAAAAGGGAATTCATTAAGTCCTTGTCATGCATCCAGTTGAAAGACAACTGCCTATTAGGTATGCAAGTTACACATACACAAACTATATCACAATCATTGCAGATTCCATCATATAGCTGCTTTCTTAAAGCTCACTCATTTCCTGAAGGGCAACAGTGATTTAAACATTCTGAAAGAATACTTTATGCAATCCTCTATATATAAAATACAAAGCATTCATAGAAATAACTTTTTTTACACTTCTGAACAATACCTTCAGAAAGCACTCTTTTACTGAAGCGAATAATGCACACATTTCAATGCTGCTTTCAGAACAGGCATTCCACACTGAAAATAGTTTTTGAGGTATTCCAAATGGGATAGCCAAATATCTCAAATTTATATAACGTTAGTAAGTCTACACTTCAGCAACATAACCAACAACATTAAGAAAGCTCTAGACTGAATTTAAGAAAGCTACTCCTTGCCACACCTCCATATGAGCATAAATCCTGCATTCTCATACATGTATAATATCATTAAATCAATATCATACCCTTAAGCCCTACTACATATTTATGAAAAGACATGTTCCCCAGTAAGTCTCCCATTCCTTTGAGAATTGAGGATTATCCTTGCAACAAGTTAAAGTATTACATACATGTTTTAGCAAGTGTTGAATGGAAAAAAAGTTACACTTGGGAAACTCAGCTTAATTTAACAGATGCATATTTGTTAGTATTTAAGTTAATGAAGTTACTAGCAATACAACGGATGTTACCGTGCAATCTGATTATCTGCAAATAGTTTTACAGTATTTAAGCATATAGATAAGCCTTTTCAACCGTTAATAAGCCACCAGAAATCACTCCTCTCCCCCATCAATAAAATACAATAGTAGCTTTCCAACTTGCTAAAAATGCCTATGGAAATTAGACTCTTACTGTAGTAACTACATGTGTATCTTCTATTTGTAATTGTGACTAACCAAGAATATGATAAACACATTCTCCACAATTACAATTCAAAGCAGTTTTTATCACTGCATTTCATGCAAATTACAAGTAACTTCTCTTGCCTCGTTTACAGAGAAGGTGCTGCTGTAGTACTAATTTTGAACATCTGCTAAACAGTGAGTTATAGGACCAAAGCTAAGACAAAAAAATAAAAAAGTAACAGGACATTGTTGAAGCTAAGCACTGAACGCATTACCTGGCACTTCAATGCATGCATTTCTGTTAGACTGCTGCAGAATTCTCCTAGCATGTGCTGTAGGAAAGTGGGGATAGACAGTGATAAACACAAAAATGTGCACCAGAAATAAAAACAGGGTCTATATAAAATAGCAGGAGGAAAAATGCTTAGTCATTCAAACCACAGCAAAGCTGCTTATTATGAGAATTTGACTGGTAAGTTTGTTATGCATCCTAATAAACAGCTCTTAGGGTGGACATAGCAACACTGACAAGCTGTACATAGTGCTACGATGACTAGAATTTCTGCACCTTTCAAACAAGATACTGTCGTAATCTAGAAAGACAAATACATTTATGATCTAGATGCAAGAAAAGCAGTGCAGATGGCAAAAATGTAAGGATTTATGTGATGTTATAAGATGGAGTTTGAATGATATTTGATAGAGCTCCTTTAAGTATGAATAGAAAAAAAAACATGTATGCAGTACAGGATGTAGTTTAAACAAAGTTTAAAGTGTTGTGCAGTTACTTTCCATAAAGACACCAACAAACGGGTGATGGTTTCTATTGGCTAGGTTTTTGTTTGTTTTACAATTAAATATAGAAACAAGCCCATCAATCAACTACCTAACCTACAGAAATCACCCAAAAGCACTCAATATCCAACTTTTTACACACTTTCATGTTTACAGCATCCTAAATATACAGTAGTGTCTTCTTGTCATAATGCACTGCTTTTAAATAATACACTAGCAACAAAGTATGGAGGTCCTTTACTCAGAGAAGTTCACAAAATAATTACATGAGAAAAGAATACCTGAAGACATTTCTGTAGATCTACTGTATTTAATTATTTTTTCCAATTGTTCCCGATTCCTTTTGCTGAACACCTTTGCATGAACCACCTCTTCCACATGTCTGCTTTTATTGCTATTGCTCTTACAAGGTTCACACACACTTGAAGCACTTGCACTTTCATAACCTAATGTGAGGGAATGAAAAGGAAGAAATAAAAAAATAGCTTACAAAATGTTTTATTACATTTGAAAACTTGTTAGAAGGCAATCTCAAAGATTAAAAAAACCAGTGATGTTTCCTAGCCAAAAATTCTCTGTGCACTGAAGTGACTGCAACTATACATATTAGTACTGTCCCTATCTTCTTATTCAGTATTCTACTGAAGGACATCTTTCAGCAAGTCATCCAGATTGAACATGAAGACCTAACAAAAACAAAGATTCTCCTGGTGGTTTATCCCAAGTGAATAGAATATCTGCATCCACTATCCATTCACATCATGATGCCCTAATCAGCTATGCTTTTTGTTTACTGAAATACTGAAAAACCTTATGTAGGTGCATTATGTAAAATGAATTTGTATTTCAGTGACTTACTTTTCATTACTATAGGTAACATTCATGGAGAGCAAATTCTCCATAATGTAACGATTATAATCCAAGTTGAGTATGCCATGGTATCTACGATTACTTCACAACTTACCAGTATTTTTAATTCTGCCCTTTAGCTGAGAAGAGCTCTTCCTCTTATTCTTTGATTTGGGTGTTTTATCTTTTGATGCCAAACTTGCTTGCGCTGATGCTTTTCTAGATTTAAACGTCTTTGTCACAGTAGTTGGGTCTACCGGATCAGGCATGCTACTAAAACTCTCCAAAGATTCTTCATCAAAGTCTCTTCTTCTGCTCACATCAGACTGATTTTTATAACTGGAAGCAATGTTTTGTCCTGAAACTGCAAAACCTGCTTTCAGCTGAGACTGATCATCTTTTTTCACTTCCTGGCTACCATTAAGCCAAGTTGATCTTCTTTCCATTTCCTCTTCAGGTTGTCTATAACTCATTCTGTCACAAAGAAAGTAACACACACCATAATATATCATAACCTAGTCTCTCAGATAGAAACGGCATGTAATATCAGGCAAATACAGGCAAACAGCTTTATCCATAATGCAAGTCATCATGCCCTAGTTACTCAGCCATCGAACTGAATGCTGGGTGGGAGCGAGGGGAGGAGGGAGAGAGGAGGAAGGAAGAGAAATCTAGTGAGAACCCTTCCAAATGGAAAACAGATGATGTCTGAAGAAATTTACATTTGTTACTGATTTCAATCTGAATACACTTATGCAGCTATTGCTGTGCTCAAACGGTAGTATAGGACAAAACATTTCTTTAAACAACATTCGTTACTATCTACCATGGCACAAAAATAAGCCTTCACTGAAATTTTGTTCTCTAGTTATCCAAACAGCTCAGTTTCTAAAAACTATGGAAATTAAATCTTCCTCCATGTACTAGAAGTATCACAAAACCACTCCAGCATTATATTTGATCTTAAAATTGATACATTAATAAATAGAAAAGCAGAAAATTTGACTGAAAAAGGAACAAAAAACCCCACAACAATCAAACAAAAAACACCACACCAAAAAAAAAAAAAACCCAACAAAAAAACCAAAACCACAAAAACCTGGAAACTGCAAAATTAAAGCTCATCTTGTAATTCTATTACAATGAGTTCCCCAAAAGAATGATGAATTCCCACAAGCCCCAGGAAAAGTAGGAGTGTGGGAGGGAAAACAGTTAAAGAGTTGCACTGTAACATTTACTACCTTTGTTTTTCTGCTCCATTAGATGATACACTTTCAAAAGGTTTAGGGAATGTTGTATACTCAGTTTTCCCAGAAGCAGTATGATCCAGAGGATGTTGTGGCTCCTGCTGCTCACTGCTCTGTGGGGAAATATTGTGCGCAAAATCTCCAAAACCAGAAGGGAACACTGGATTATAGTTAATACCTACAAAGCAAACAAGAGAGTCAGAAGATACTAACTCATTTATTTGTGTGGTAAGTCAAATTTGAGACACACGGTGTGACAACATAAAATTATGAACCAAACATAGTGGGTAAGTAAGCAAAACCTGGTTTTATCCGGAAAGCGTGGATGCAAGTTTTAAATGCATAATTAAATGCAGGTTTTAAATATAAATGGATACAACACAAAACCATCAGTGGAGAGACAAATGTATTTCAAGAAACCAGTGAAACTGAAAAATGAAGGTAATAACGACAAAAAGACAGAGTCCTGTCTGCATGAAGACTTTATCAATACTTCAACTACCATCAAATTTATAAGAATATTTCAATGGTACAAGTATTCACAGGGCCAAAGAAGTCATAACACTTATTTTAACTTCAGAATCTTTCTGGCAGTGGCAAATTGAGCTTAACTTAACCTTCTGTGCAGGTTCCATACAATGTGAAATATGTTCTTAAACAGAAAACAGACACTCTAGATATCTGCTTATTTCCTGGTTTCCTGAAACAACTGAAGTATATCAAGACAGCTTTAAGAACTGTAAACGATACAGCAAAACACCTACTTTTTTTCCTCCATTTCAAATTCAACATTAAAAGCAAATTTGGTAATGAGATTAGGAACACTGTATCCAAGTCAACAGTTATTCCATACCTCTAGTGGGGTCAAAAATGAGCAACAAACTACACTTTACAGGCATTTAAAACAAAAATAAGTGCTGGAAGTTCTAAGAAAAAGAGAAATAATTACCAAGTGACACCTTAGAATAAAAGGGTTCACTTTTAGTCAGAACACTATTAAATGATTACTGAAGGTATGCAAAAGCTTTAAAGATTGCTTTTCACGTGTCAAATGTAGAACATTAAAAATGTTAACTTTATGGAGTTGGCATTTTCAATTATAACCAACATCTTACAGAGAAAGTCTTGCTTTTCATACTGAAATCAAAATACACCATATTCTGCAATAAACATTAACAAACTTCTGCTAGGATAATACGGACTCATGCAAGTACCATTTAAGACCATTTTAATATAAAGGAAAAGTCACAGAAGTTCAGCAAGTTCACATGAGGATTTCAATTAAATGAGGGAGTGGGAACTTTCAAATTCTTAATTCTTTTCACACCTGTACTCATACTCACCTGGAGCAAAGGAAGAAAAATTAGTAAATCCTGGTACATTCAACAGGTTTACAGGTTGTGGAGGAAAGCTATATGGACAGAAAACAGGAGATGGAGGTGGTGGTGTACTACTGCCTCTCTCCTTTCTCGATGGCCTCTCTTGACACTGTTGCTCTTGCTGGCGCATAAGATCATTTAACATTTGCTTCAACCTTGAAAACAAGGAAAAATAATCACTTGGGAAAAAGAATGCTAAGGGAAAGCTGCATATTTATACTACAGTAATTTGAGATTCATATTATTTCACCTGCCCCATGTAACGTATGGAAAGAACTGCTCCATTCAGCTAGGAAAAAACACAAACCAAACCCAAAAAAATAAAGAAACCCAGCTTGTATTTAATCCTGAGCAACAGACAGGAACAGTTTTAAACCCAATGAGGTAAAAGAGTCTACACTAAGAAAGGATAAAGACCTTTTCCACCATCTTTCCATAACCATTAGGATCCGGAATCTTGCCACACAGTCTAGCAAAAAGAACAGATTTAAAAGCATATTCAAGGAAAGCAAATCTAAACCAAAAAAGCCAAATAAAGTTATTGCCACAGATATTTGGAAGAGATGCCAACTTTTGATTCTCTTCACTGAAGATTACTCAAAGAGAACCATTTCAAATGTGTTAAAGAATCAAAAATGCTGTATAAAAAGTTTGCAATCAGCTCAGAAGTTCAATCATCTCAAATTAAAGCATTATCCATAATCTGTTATTCACCTAACCATGTTCTCTGTTCCTGAAGCTTTTCAAATTCCACAAACACAAATGCAGTCAACAAACCTTTGCACGTTATTCTGCTGCCAAGACAACTGAGTGTAACACTGGTTTAACTGATGCATAATAAGATGTACTTGTAAAGATGGAACATTATTGGGCATCATATTGTAAGGACCTGTAAGCAAAGTCTGTAGAAGACAAGACAGGGTCTGCAGAAAGAAAACACATGACAGTGACTAAACTACCAAAATAACTTATTGCTGCAAAGAGGGGAAAAAATAAATAGAAAAGTAAGAACAGCAGAATAACTGCTCTTCATATCTACCTGCTGATCCTGCATCAATGTTTGACAAATGCTGATGCTAAATTCATGCTGTTTCTTCAACTGATTGATCTGCTCTTGCCATCTTTCCTTTTCTTCCACGTATGAAAGTTCAGACATCCACCGAAGGTTTTCCTGACGTCGCATACTTATGTTTTGCTGTTGCCTGGACTTAGACAATGGACGGTAATTCCCATCTGCTGAAAGAGGACGGCATTTTTTCCACCTGGGAGGGGAAAAAAAAAGGAAGAATGAGGACAAAAGCTGACATTTCAAACAACTTGTAATTTGAATAATGGAAGCGTCATTAGATTTCAGTTGAATGTCAACAACACACCTGGCACAGACCATTTGTGTATGCTAGTGTCATGGGTTCAGCAGTAGCAGTCATTTTTTCTCCTTCTTAGTGGCTGGTGCAGCACTGTGTTTCTAACCTTCAGCCTGAGAACAGTATTGATAATACCAATGTTTGTAGCTACTGCTTAGAATGTTTACAATTGGTCAAGGACTTT
>WYDI02024330.1:0-29128 GCA_009867235.2 Psittacus erithacus
AAACTAGCCAAAGAGGTATTCCATACCACAGCACGTCATGCCCAGTATATAAACTGGGGGCAGTTACCCGGAAGGGTGAGATCACTGCTTGGTTGGGCTGGGTATCTGTCAGATTGTGAGCGGTTGTATTCTCTCCCCTTGTTATTTCCCTTATTATTATTGGTGGCAGCAGCACTGGTTTGTGTTATACCTTAGTTACTGTACTGTTCCTATCTCAGCCCATGGGAGTTACATTCTTTCGATTCTCCTCCTCATCCCTCCGGGAGCAGGGAGGAGGAAGGAGGGGGAGTGAGTGAGCAGCTGCGTGGTTCTGGGTTGCTGACTGGGCTTAAACCATGACACCTGTTCACAGCTCTGGCTGACAAGAGATGTCTGTCCCACATTGGGCCGGACACCTGTGAAAGCAGTGCTCAGATGCAAACAGTAAGTTTTGGCTAATCCCTCTCCTAGCACAGTATATCCCTTGCACCTATACGCTGCTGCTCTCTAATAGTATTAATAATTCTCCCTTTATTTCTCACTCAAACACTCTTGGAAGGATCATCCAATTTAAATCACAGCTTCTCTAGTTAGCGTGTGTCACCACGAGAGGGCAATAAATCATCTAATTACAATGATGGAGCCGGTGTCCTTTCACAAAGCCACCCATGATGAACTTAAATGGATTTTAAACATTAATATAATAGGCATTTAGTAAAGAATGAGAAGGAAAAAGAACATTTTAAACAAGCCAGCAGGTTCCCCTGAATGTATTTGGGATGGAGGGGTTGGATTGGCCACCAAAACCATCCTGATGTGCAGCGTGATGCTGGAATTAACACCAGGAAAGGGAGTCTTGCCTCTTTGAGATGCTAATTCAGGTAAAAAGCTCATTTTGAGGAGTGCAGATGTACTGACCCTAATGATTCAGAGCTATTTGGAGAGCTAATGGAGGGTTACTAATTTCAAAGCATATCAATCTCATAAAAAGTGAAAGAAGATGGTTCTTTACTTGACTGTCCTGTGAGATAACTGGGGGCTAACTGGCTTCTTCCAAGCCAGCCTCTGGCTTCACATGCCAAAATGCTCTTCCACTTTCATTGCTGAAGCCTGGCTGTACAAAAGCCATGGAAAAGCCACTTTACTCCTCAGGCTGATGCTGTCAGAAATGGGGATGTAACTAATTGTAGTTGCGCTCTAAGTTATAGCTACTCTAAGCCAGAGTGGTATTTTTGCTGTAAAATGGTTCTACTCTGCTTTTTCTCCCAGGGTAGTGCAGCAGGGTCCTGGTGGGTGTTTTGTGGGTCCTGTTTGCAAGTACCCAGATGGGGCCACAGGCAGTGGCATGAGCAGATGGCTCCCACCTCTTGTTGGATGTGTGCTTGGAGCGACCCTGGCTTGTTGCTGGTTGTGTGAGCTGCTTGAGGGGTGAGGATGGAACATGTCCCTGAGTCACCCAGCTTTGGTGAAAACTTGTCTTGGCATTCACTGATCTCTGGTGAGAGTCCCACATCCTCATTGTCCTCCCTTCCCCAGTCTTCCCAGCTCCTAAAAGGTGTCTGCTTAGTGACACAGAGTCTGGTTACAACTCATTACTTAACTGGTACTCCAACAGGTAGACAAGTCTATCTTTACTTTCATGTGGAAATCCCAAAGTCTATATTGACCTCATCTCAGCCCTGCCCTGGGAAAATAGGGCATCAATCCATGGGGCAGGATTGGCTGTTCAAGGGGCTTGGGGGTTTTTAAGGGATGCGAGACAAGATGTCTCTAGCATATCCGCGTTGTTTAATGTCTTCTATTTGCCTTCCCATGCTTAGTTGGATGAGAAACTGAACTGATACACCTGCCTGCTGTGAAGCCTGGAGAAGGGGAGAAACCAGAACTTTTATATATGAATCCAAAATGACTTTGATGAACCAAGGTCAGAAATGAGCAGGTACAAGTCCTCAAGGCCCAGGGTTTCTGACAGCAATGAGGAGGGAAAAAAAATAGACACACAAGTATGAAATGAAGAAAAGCTGGAGAAGCAGTGGCACTGGAGGCCAGGTTGTGAAAGCAGAGCAATTCCCAGCCTAAGGCTGATGTGACATTAAAGAAATACTTAATGTGGGGATTTATTATAGAGTCACATGTGAACCCTGACAGGGAGGGGTCATGCCTCATGTGCATGACAGGAATCACCATGTCCAGACTGGGGCTTCAAAACATCGTAAGCAGCTTGGAGAGAGTCCAGAGCAGAGGAACAGAAGCGATCCTGGGCCATGACCAGTGAGTGGAGATGGGCTACGAGGTTCTCAGAACAGGAGTTGGCCCTCATGTTCTTTGGGGAAAGGTCAAGGCAGTAGCCACTGCAATCAAGACAAAACTGGTTCAAGTTGGAAGAACAATGTCATGATAAGTGGAACATCTGGAGCCTCTGTCTTGGAGCTTTCCAAGACAGGGAACTCCTGGGTGGGCACTGGGTTATTCAAAACTTCCCCAGAACCAACTTTGTGGCCACAGGGGTAAAGGCTGATGGGAGCATTATTAGCTGATGCCAGAGCTGGAAAGGACTTGGAAATGCTGCTTGCAATCACCTCTGGATGTTCCCTGCAGTCCAGCATGTGGCTAAGCCCTGTTGCTATGTATCCCTTCAAGAGCAAGGCTGGTGATTAGCCTTAAACCACAAGAAAAAGCAACAAAGCCAATGCTAATCTGGCAATGAGACCTACAGCACAGCCAATGCTTCAATTCTGTAGAAGAGGTGCTGCAAGCAGGAGAAAGATCTGGGACAGGACACATCTGTTATAGGTAGTTATTAGAGAGTGAAGGAAGCCTGTGCTGCAGATTCTCTTGCAAAATAAGGGGTTGGCAAGAGCTGAGGGTCACCTCTTTCTACAGCAAGTTCTAATGTAACTTTTCATGAGATGGAGGTTATGAGTTCATGTATAAATTTATCCTTCTTGGCACCATGCATATTTGTGTCACCAAGAAGGGCATCTGAGGCAGGAGTTTTCAGCCTCTTCCACTTGCATGAGCAATGGTATGGAGGACAGTGCAGTTCAGATGAGGAGTAGGTTATGGACATCTTGACAATTTGTTTGCAGCAGTCCTAGAGGAGTATGTCCCAGGCTTTTCCTCAGATCAGCACTGGGAAGGCTGTGAGGCAAGAGTGAGTTCAGTTCTGAAAGGAGCATGAAACGGAGGAGGCAGATACAGAGAAACAGAGCCTAGCCAAGTTCTGCAACGATTTTCATAAATAATAAAGATCTGGTATGAATATGAGATTGAAAGCCCTCAAAGCTGATTAAATCTGTTTGATATTTGAGGGTTTCCTCCCCCTCCCTCCCTTTTGTTAAAGGACAGTCTCCTCCTTCAAAGTGAGTGATGGTCTAAAGTCATAATGCCGATTATTGCTGAGATTCTCACACGAATGCAGTGGGGAGAGGAGGGGGGAGAATAAAAATCCCTGTAGGGTAGTTTAAAGTCGGCGTGAGTAGTGTGTAATCTACCCAACAGGATTGATCCAGGTCAGGCATTAAAGGCTAAAATGGATTAAACAAAAGACATTCCCCTTGTAACAAGAAGGAAAAACTTCAAAGGTGGGATTTGTACTTGTTATGACAAAGGAAGTGGATTTACCAAGTGCCTGGGGGCACACCCCTCTGCGGCTTTCAATTTGCTCGAGTTGCTATGAAGAAACAGGACAAAATGCGTGGGGGTTTTTGCCGTGCACTTCGGTGCTGCCGAAGCCCTCCCCGGGGTAGGAACGTTGGGTTAAGAGGATCGGCTTGGCACTGCTTTCCTCGTTTTGCTTTGTTTGCTCCTTAAGGAAAAATAAAGAAAGAATGGGGAGAGGCAAGAAAAGGAGGGGAGAAAGGGAGGGCTGGTGGCACGTCAGAGAGAAACGTGATGGTTTAAGGGTGGCAGGAACAGGTGGGACAAGTGCAGTCAGAGATGAGATGGGAATGGGACCTTCTGGGGAAAGAAATGCCAGATTGTCCCAGACGAGGGTGAACAGTGTACAGCGGCCAACACTGGTGCAGATCATCGCTGGTCAATGGAAATGCAGGTGTAGGTACGTCCCCTGTTCTGTGTATACAGGGAGGAAACGGGACCTTTGGGCCAACAAATCTCACCAGGTTTCCAGCGTTACAGCCGCTTGCTTTTATGAGACTTGCACCCTGCCATGGGGGGATTATTGGTTTCTTCTTGTTCTTGAACCCACTCCAGAGCAAAGTTAATTCTCCTTCGTGACTGAGAAAAGGCACGTAGCAGTAGGCATGGTGGCAGCAGGGCATGATGGTAACAAGTCATCATTGCAGTGAGTCTCACAGCCTGCAATACTGCTCTGTCCATCTCCTCCAGGTCCTTCCACCACTGCAGGGGACCACTGTGACTGGCACCAAACACTCGCGTGACTGACCAAGGATGCCCATAACACCCCAAACCTTCCCCAGTGATTGGTGCATCTAAATCTGAAGCATCTCAAGCTGGCCTGGACTGAGCTCTTGGGCAACCCTGCAAAGGTGTTGCGTGTTGGGATCATGGTGGCTCCCATGGTCTCTGATACCTCTAGTTGCTGGGATCCAAGCTACAGCACAAAGGAGGCTCTTTGGAAGCAAGTTTGTATTGTTTTAACTATTCCTTTAAGGGAACAAGCCACTGGGTCTAATCTGTGTGATTACAGCCGGGCTAAGTTTTATGCCTGTGTGTGTGTACATGTTTTCCATATTAAAGCCAGGCTAATTCTGTTACGAAGTGGATCCTCACTATCATGCAGCAGAGGGCTACTATATTTCTATCTAATTACCCAGGTAATGCAATTAGGCAATCGGGTCTAAGTGGACATCAAGAGGAGAGGTCCCCACATTCGCACAGTGACAGGCCTATGGCAATTAAATGTGACACACTCAATTACTAAAATGTGAAAATATCTTCGGGAAACTTCATCTTCATCCATATTAACCGGCAGATGTGAGCTACAACTCTTTTATTTGTGGACAGAGAAGAAGGACTTCTTATCTTTCAAGGCCTGATGCCCATAATTAGGCTTATTATCATACACAGGCCTTGGATGCGCATTTCAAAATGATGTCTCAGAACTGAGCTGCTTTTCACCAAGTGCCAAGCTGAGGAGCTGGGAGTGAGCTGACTTGTCTCTTCAGGGCCTTCTTCTTGGGCTCAGCATCCTCCTGATGTGATCTTCCTGGGCAGAGAGTGGGAGGGACCATCTCACCTCTAGCTGGGAAGGATATTGGAGGACTGATTAGGACTAATAAACGGCAAATAAGGATGCTTACAGTTACCACAGAACATCTTTCCCTTTTTTGCAGTACAGCTCTTTTCACAGAGCATGCCTTGAATCCCTTTAAACACAAGTTTAAATGGTTTCTGTTGAGATCCTATCCCAGCAAGAGCCAGCCCCATCAGAATATCAGCGGCAGAAGGAGGAGGTGGCAGAAGGTCTGCAGAGCCTTGAGCAGTGGGAATGGCTCCTCAGCGTACAGTGTTTCATTTTGTTTAATAAAGCTAAGACGAGCAGAGTCCTCAGACATGTTAGCACATCATTTCCAAGAAGCCAAAGGAAGCCTTTCTTCGCAGGACACATGATGAAGTTGTGGACCTCTTCACTGCAGGAACCCATGCAGGTCCGTAGCACCCCTTCTGGCTGGAAACAGTTGTGTGGCAGACCAGTGGAGGCAAGGAAAAGATGAGAAGGTACCGCTCCAGGCTTAACTTTTTTCTGATCTGAACAGCAGTGACTGCCAATTCTGGAGAGGGGCCATGGATTCAGGTGGGCTTTGGGGCAGCATGGTCCTGTCCTTCAACACTGCTGCTTGGGTAGCTTTGGCTTATTGCACTTGCAGTTAATAATGTCTGTACAAAGCTTTAGAGACAGTCCCATTTAATGGTAAATAATTTATCTCTATCTGAATTAGTCATTGAGTGATTCCTGCTGCGGTTCATCCAGCTCCATTGCTCTCATCCCTTTTTACCACTTCTCGAGAGCACCTGGCCATGCCCTTACATCCCTGAGCAATCTGGAGGATTTACTGGGGGTGTCAGCTTAGGCATCCCTCAGTGGCTGGCTCTATAGAGAAGGACATTGAGTGGGTGTCTCTGCTGGAGCTGTGACTGTAAGATACCCAACACAATGACCCAGCCTGATGTCCAAAGATGGGCTGTTCTACATCACTCCATGCCTTAGTTTCCTGTCTCTAAAGCAGCGATGCTGCCACAACAGTCCTTCTCCCTGTTTTCTCCAAGTAAAAGGGCAAGGCATCACTCCCTACAGCCCATTACGTCCTGACATGCCTTTGCTATGCAACACTTTATATACTGGGCCTCAAACGGTCTCAGTTTTATGTTAAGGTCTTGGAAGTGTTTTGCATCTCAAGGCAGGGCAGCGGCCTTGTGGTCAACTGTACCAGACCCCAACATGTTCCAGATAGTCTTTGCTCATTCCCAGCTGGTTTGGTGCTTTGAAAATCTCCACCTAAACCACACATTGCACAACCTCCTTATTTGCTTTATCTTGGCTCCATTAACACACTGGGGCCACAGCATGGCACAACGTTAGGTGTCTCTGAGGAATGGCAACTCCTCCATCCTCCAAGGCTCTCCCGCCTCTTTTTCCTTCTTGAGTTGCTTCAAAATCCCACTGGGTTTTGGCTGGGCTTTCACAAATACCCTCTCGCCTTGATTTGTTTCTTTTTTGTCTTCCTTTTCTGCTCCCTTGAAATGGGCTTATGCACCCTACAAACTTGGCACGCTTTGAAAAGATAAGGATGAGTTTTCTGGCTCTGCACGGTGAGCTTTCTGCTCCAAGTTCAGCAAGGAGCCCTTGCACACAGGGAAAACATTTGCCTGATTATGCTCTACCACCACCAAAGCTCTTGTTAGCACCAGGAATTCAGTGCAGTCAACTTTAAAAGGAAGGAAAAAGTACAAAAATCGAGCAAAGCAAAGCAAAGCAGGCATGGAGTTCATAAGACATGGGGCAGCGGGGGAAGCATGGTGATGGTGGTGGTGCTAAAAGAGCAGTAAGACAGAGATGCTGGGCACCACGGGGCAGAGGATGAGGAGATAATTCCCCGTGGCAGGAATATGCCATCTGTAAAAACCCATTTGGGCTGCTTTTATAGGAACTGAGGTGCTGTAACTGCATTCACTAGCAAATAATTTAAATATTGCCAGTCACGTCACATTGTAGTTGTTTGGAAATAATTATATCCATATCACAGACAGTAAATAATAGATGTGCTTTCACTAACATTTTATTCATGTTCTGTTTTAATATGGCAAACTTAGAAGTAATTTAATCTCCCAGTAAATTGAACTGGTAGGGGGTTCTTCACACAGAAGATTGCAAGTTATTAATTCCAGGCAGTCTTCATCTTGTACAATTAGTCACTGTTTGCAGCTGGAAATGTTTTATTAATTTTCCATAGCAGTTGATTTTCCACAGTTTTCTCAGTTTAAATTAAGCAGTAAGAGCTGCTGTTTCTTCTTAAATAAATTTCCTTTCCACAAAAATACATGCCTCTGGCTATGTCAATTTTCCCATTTGATTAAAGTGCCAGCAGGCAATTAATAACTTAATGCATTTTAAAGTACTTTTGGAAAAGTAATTTGAATAGCCAAACTTGTATATTTGAATTGATTGTTGCAGAAGATTTAACACACGTTCTTAAATCACAGAACCTTGTAAAGGACAAATGAAGAGTTGCAGAAGAAGCAGACACCATCTGACGTTGTCTCCCAGATGCAGAGGGATCCTCTGAGACTCATCCTCTTCTGGGATTGTCACCCTGGTCCTGGGAGAGGACTTCAGCCTCAGTTCATCTGGAGCCCAAGTGCACGGTTGCAAAAGAAGGGCCTTGCTGCACTGGCTGAACTCTCTAGAGATGATGTTCTTGGAAAGCCCTGAGGAATTGTCACTTCTTCACTGCATGGACTGGGACATTCCCAGAGCAGGCTCCCACAGCCACCAAGCACCTGCTATAAGGTGGGTCCCAGAGGGTCCTTATGGTGATTCAGACCTAGCTTCACTGCTTGGGTCCATGGTCATGCCTGTGCTTTTGTCCTAGTCCATTCCTATGCTTATACCCATGCCCATTCTCATGTCTGTCCCTGGTCAGTGCAGCACAGAGGCAGGGCTCATCAGAACCAGCTCAGCTTGACCACCTCCTGTGAATTCAACCCTTCCCTCTACCAGAAACCAAAGCTAAGGCTATCAGGGACCTCAAAAGGCCACCTAATCAATAGCTGGCCCTCAAATAGGATCAGTGGTCTCTAAACCAGACACATGTTTGTCTCATAGCTGATAAAGACCTCCTGCAAGAATGCACCACCTCCCCAGGCCATCTATTCAGGATTTGCTGACAGTTAACTCTGTCACAGCCATACCTTCCTCTGGGTGCCTCTCCCTGTGAAGCTTGTGAGCAGCTCACACCAGCATGTTTGTGTGTGCCAAGGTCATTACGGGTGGGTGAGCAAGGTGTTTCTCCTCTCACACTTGACACCATGATCCAGCAAAGCACTTAAGCGCACTCATAAATATAACCAGACAAACAACCCCTTTGAGTCTATGGCATTATTCCTCTGCTTGTCTTAAAGCATGCGCTTAAGGACTTTGTTGGATTGGATTTGAAATGCTTTAGCCCTCATCTTTATCTGCCTTAAAATCAGTCTTGGAATAGGGCTGTCATATTCATTTGCTGTTTCTTTTAAAACATTGGCAGTTTTGTCACATTTCTTCCTTTTGCAGGAGTTAATGAATGTTCTCGCATTGCCCAGCTGAGAGAAGCCGTGAGGATCACAGAAGATGAATTTGATCTGATGCATCCGTAATCTGGAAAGAGATTATTTTTCTTGATGCTGAGCTGACTTTTCTGACCACCTCAATGTAGACTTGGACTCAAGTGTCGGGTCCCAGGAGGGAAAAGAAGGGGTGATTCATGTTGCGGCTATCAGTGTTTCACACATCTGACAGCATAGCGTGCCCCAGCTGAGAACTTCAATTCACTTAGAGCAAGATGAAATGGCAGCTGAGTTGGATTGATTAAAAAAATAATAATTGCAATGCAATAATAGGATTAATGCCAGCTATTGCTGTTTAACCAAAAGGTCATTTTGACAGACACAACTTTTATCAGGAAGAATCAAAATATCAGATTCGGTTTTGATTTTTTGGGAAAAGGGCACCAAGAAGAAAAAGTGGGGATGGTGAACATGCCAGGACTTTTCCAGGCTCTGGAATTTGTCTGGAAGCAGCTCCTGGTCTGCCAACAGCAGTTCCTCAGCTCCAGGGATGTTATGGCCACAGCTTCACCATTACCAGCACCAGTCCCTGCTTCCCTGGCTGAGAAATTCACCCACAAACCACAGCCCCTTGGGTGGACTCTTAGGGTTTTTCTTTTTCTCTTAACTCCTGAAGCTGCAGGCAGGTTTTTGATTTCTGCACCAGAAAACACCTTCCTGCCTTGTCTTGAAAACCCGATGTGACTTTGCTTCGGTTCCCACCTGCCCTTGGTAGCCTGTCTGGTCCCCATGAACAGCCTCAGCTCTCCACACTGCACAAGTTATGCCAATACCGACTGCTCTGCCCTTCCTCCCCAGACCAGCTTCCCAGACCCCCCCCAGTGCTCATCCTGAGGATGATGGGGCTAAACTGTATATATATGAAAGATTGGTTGTATAGCTCTACTCCTTGCCCAGGGCTGTCTCAGAAAGAGAAAACTTGATTGGGAAGACAGTCTTTAATTGCATGTCTCCCTTCTGCCAGTGATTTTGCTGGACCTCCATCTCTCTGCTTTCCCATTGAAGCCTGTTCCTGCCTTCTAGTGCAAACCTGGATTTGCCCAGAGGATCTCACATCCCTCCTGGAAGGGGGACCCTGCTTCATCTTGCTGTCTGGGCTCTCCATCATTCCTTGCTGCCCCATGGGCTGTGTTTATTCCCTCCTCTGAAGGTCAGAGTAGTGTCCTTGAACCTGCTGTGCATGGTTACACTGCCATGTGTGCCGTGACCAGTGATGTCACCACTGGCTTTTTCACATCATGACAGCTTGTACCCAGACTTGCTCTGTCAGCACTGGACTCCACATTTTGGAAGCTCCCACAGGCATCCTGGGGCCACAGTTGTGGGGTTCCCCCTCCTGCTCGCTCAGGCTGCCACCTCCCTACTGCTTCAGGTGGATTTTACTTTGTGAACCTCCAAGCAGAGCCCAGATAAAACCAGTGCATCAAGGGAGCAGCAGCATTGCTTTATTTTCTGTTTTGCAAACAAGAGGTGCTTTCCAGTGAAAGCCAAAAGTGGGTTTTCTCTCAGCTTTGGCGTCTGAAGTGCGGGACTGTGCTATTTGCAGCGGAGAAGCTGCTCTCCCTCTGCTCCTGGATCAAATGCAAACAGAAGCTGTGGGATGCCAGCCCATCTCTGACAGAGTGAATCAATTTGAAGGAAAGAGACAAAGTCCCCAAATCTCAAAATAATGAAAACAAAGATATCCAAATAATAAAATCTGCAAGAAGCACAAAGACAACGTAACTCAGATCTCAGCTGGCTCAAAGAAAGTGTCCATTAACAAGGGATTAGCGGGAGGGAAGTACACAACCAGTCAATAGGAAGTGAAAACACACCACACAGCCGCCTAATATCACAGCCCAACGCAGGGTTAGGATGAAGGCTGTGCTGGGCAAGTTAGAATAAAAGCTACTCCAGAAATCTATCACATAAAACCCAAGTGCTGCAAAGCCTGCTGTGGCACCTAATTTTTTAAGAAACCTTGAAGACTTGTTACTCTCAATCAAAGGAAAAGCATCTTGTTTTGCTCTGTGCATGCTTGTGTGCATCCCTTATGTGCTGCACTTCACTGTTGCATCTCAGAAACAGATTTTTTTCTCACCTTGGGGGTTGTGTATCTCCTCACATAGCCACATCTGGTTTAGACTCAGACCCTTCAGATACCCTGGTAACACAAATAGGAATTAAAAATTAGTGAGACTGATTACGTTCTCCCTACTGCTGTTTTCCAGCTAGTCTGAATGGGTCCAAAACCTTTCTTTCCCTATATTTCATTGAAACAAGTTATTCTTTGAAAGTCACTGATGGATTGTGGAGTATTTCTTAAAAAGCAGGGCAGAAGAAAGTGCTGTGTAATTAAATATGCAGAGAGTGTAGCATGTGTGGGTGATAAATTCATTCGGAGTAATACATACACTGGCGCTTCCATCGTTATTTAGAGATTAAACCGGCACAGCTCCTTGGTGCTCACGTATGCCCAAAGCCCTGTGGGCTGCAGCAGGCTTTAGGGTCTCTCCTGAAGCCACACAGCATTAAACCCCATCCCAAAAGCCATGTGTGGCTCTACCTTTAAAATGAATTTTCACAAGCCAAGCCTTATTTTAGTAACTCAGTGTTTTACCTGGTCTGTATTAAGAGGATGGTGGGGGGAGAGGCTGGGTGGTACCCAACACCCAGTCTCAGTATTCACAGCCCTTCAAGGGGGAGAGGTTATCCCAGCTGCATCAGAAACAGGGCCAGGTTCTAAATAGGGATTTAATCTGAGTTAAAATTAAATGGGTCTTATCTGGGCTTAATCTGAAATAATACCTCCGGTGTTCTGGATGCATCGGTGCTGCCTCAGAGGGTCAATGGTAACAGCCACTGTCCTTCACAAGCCCTCAATAGTGTGGCTGGGCAAGCTGGTGTGCAAGCAGCATCCTGCTGACTCCTGCAAACATCTCTGGATCTCTATGGCTGCCAGCAGTTGTAGGTGATATTTTTTTCCACCTGGCCATGATCTGTAGGCTGAAGACCTCTGAGTGCAATACACAGGAATTTGTGACTTTGCAAGTTTGTGAACACCTCCCAGGCCTGCTCACAATTCTGTTTTTTCCAGCTGGAGTCAGTGAAAGTCCTAAAGCAGTGCAGATGCAGTTGTAGTACCCTACAGGTGTGGATGCAGCACCAAGAGGTGTGCTGGACATGGCACATGCTGACTGATAGGGTCCCTCTCTGGGCAGCAGACCACATGGCTGTTACAGGCAAACTCAGCCTTGGGGCAAGGCTGTCGTCTAATAGCCCATATTGCTGGTTGTAGGTGAAATCCTCTGCCCAAGTCTGGAAGAAAAGACAAATGTGATGAGTACAACAGGGAGACTAGGAAGGATGTGGGTGACAGACCTCAGTGACAGACCTTAGCCAAGCTAAACAGAGCTCAGCCAGACATCAGGATCAGATATATACACTTGAAATATGGGTATTAGAAGTAACAAAAGGATGTTTCGGGAGCAAATGAGGGGCTCTTCCATCGCTGAAGTCCTTATTAAGCTCTGGTCAGCACTTCCCTGGACAAACAAAGGGATGTTTTCAGCAGGGAGTAAGCAAAGGAGAGAGAAAGGGACAGGCAGAACATGGCTGCTGCCTGCAGAGCATACTAATTTCTCCATACCTCTGGGGACAGGATGAAGCAGAGGACAAGACATGGAAAGTATGCAGGCAGAGGCAAATCCTGGTGTTAACTTTGACCCTGATTATGGGAGATGAACTCTGAACCCACTGAAATCAAAAGGAAAGCTTTTAGCTGACTTACAGCTGCCTTTGGATGCAACTCCAGGGAGAAAGCAATGTCTAGTTGAATCCTTATACACCCTAGCACCATCTAAACACCCATCAGAGGCATCAGCAGGTTCTCCTAAAGACCTTTTCCAGCTCTTCAAATATCCCCAGCAAGGGTAGATGGTATACCCAAAGTCAAAGAGCCGCTGCTAGAATATCAGGGCACCTCCAGCTCTGAGTTACACTTTGTTTATGCAAGCTGGGTTAGCAAATTTAAAACAATGTTGCTCCCAAGATGCACATCCTAAATCCTGCTGTAGCCTGACAGATCTAGGTAAGCATTGGTCCAAACAGCATCATGCTTCTCTGACAGCAACTCCTGTGTTGGGAGAGAAGTTATACAGCTTTGCTTTCCTTTTTGCCTGGTGACTGGCGTGCAAACATCCTGGAAAATAATGTATATTGTCTTGGGGATTTATGTATTGCGAGCTGCAATTTATGAGATATGCAAGCTCTGCTGGTAGCTTTGTATACTGGAGGTTTTATTTTAGTGTCATCAGCCACAGATTATGACTGCCAGGGGTGCCTGTCTTTAATCTCATTTTTGAAGGAATTAATGTTATTAGTTTTGATGAATTAATGGTATTTAGGTGTGCAAGGTTAGCATGAATTAATGTCCACCTATTTCTGTTGTGTGGCTGACTATTGTAAAAGGACTCTGGTAAGCAATCTTTACACAGTCTTTTTTCTCCCTCTTCATTCTTTTGTAATGCTCTTTTAGGAGCTTAAAAATAACGTTTGCGATTGTTTTTTTTCCTTTTTTAAGTAAAAAGAAATATTGAAGATTTTCCCCTGGGTAGAGCTGACATTAACTTAGCCACTGCTGAGTCACAGAAGGCTAACAAGCATTTGGGAGCCCAACCAAAAGGCTACGCTTTATGGATGTTGCAGATGTAGGAATAATTCACGGCACAGCTCAGCTTTCTGAGGAGGTCTCCTGAGGGCAGAGTAGAAGGGATGAATCACCTCCTTTCACCTGCTGGTCATGTTTCTTGTGATGCACATCCCATAGTACCACAAAACCCATTCACCTCAACACCAATCTCTGCACTCTGTGAAGGGGACCCATGAGGATGTGTTTATTGTAGGATGAAGCTAAGCATGGACAGATGGTCCTATTGAAGCTTGGGGTGGATTCATCTTGGTCAGCTCAAGCTTTCCGGGCTTCCCCGTGTTGCTGGTGAGGAAAGATGGGCTCTTCAAGGAGATAACACATCCCAGCTATCATTAAGCCTCACTCAGAAAAGCAGGAGATGCTGTCCAGAGGTGTATCTCTTTCTCCAGGAGATGAAATCTGTATTTCCAACAAAAAACTGGACCTAGTTCCGATAAAGCTCAAATTAACTTATATCCATCCTGTATGTCTGCCTGGATGGAGATAATAGAGAACCTGGCGAAAGCTGATCTCGGCAACTGATTTGATACTCATGAATTGTTCCCTGGATAGCTAGTAGGCTTCTTCCACTTATTTGAGATGATTCTCTAGATTAGTATCTCTTTGGCAGTCAGAAAAAAAAAATCAGCACAAACACTGCATATTTCATGTCCAAACGGTTGTGATCGGTCATGTTTTGAATTTTTGTGTGGGAGCTTGAGAAGGCTTAACTTTGAAATGGATGGACAATCTGTTGAAGGTCTTCTTTGTCACTCCAGTCCCAATATCCTTCAAAAGACATAACAGATGGATATATCTATCTCTTTCTCTGTCTATCCTGTAGAGCAATATTTACTTCCAATTCTTGAGGAATAATTTGACAAGCAAAATAATTTTCTTTAATAAAAAAAGCACAAAATTGAATTCCGAATAAATGTGCCATGAACACCAAAACCAGATATTTGACATTATTTTAAACATGACATTGGTATATAAACAAAAATATTCCTGAGTGTTCCAGCCTTTCATCTGTTCTAAGTTCAGTGCCTTACAAAAGGTACAGAAGGCATCTACTGTAGTTCCCACTGAAAATATGTTAGTAAGTGATTTAGCTATTATGTCCACCAGGAATTTTCCCACAACAGGACGAAGGGCAGCCAGTGAAGCACCCCTACAGCCTGTGCTTGTAGCTGCTGTAAGTACTGACACCATATGGAAGGTGATGATGCTGCACAGAGCAAGGGGGAAGCAAATGGGATGATAGATGGTAACAGTGGTAGGTCAGGTTTTGTGGAAATGCTCTTGGAGAGCTCTAAAGCCATCATGCCTTATCTATAGTGTCTTCAACCCTCCAAGTTAAAAAAGCCCTCCTGAATCAGATCCCACCACTCTCCAAACATGAGATTAGCTTCAGAATCACATGCTATTTTATTTTATTTTTTATTATTATTTAATTTAATTTAATTTAATTTTATTTTATTTTATTTATCTTGTCTTCACTTGTCTCAGTTTTTGGAGTATGTTTGCATCAAGCTTTCAAGCTACTGTCAACAAGCCTGGGCATCAAGAACATTGACTGTTAAAACCTCTGCAACTCCTCTGCCTTCCCTTGATCCCAGCAACTGGGGACTTGCTCTGTCACAAGACACTTGATAATTGCTGGCAGTGTTATCTGAATGGAGAGAGCTTTTTATTGAGGAATTTTGGTTTTTTTCCTAATGAGGAGTCTCCAGGCACAGGCAGGGAACATCCGTACTGCTGGAGGGATCCAGTTTTTATTGTGCTTGCCTGTACAAAATGGCATTGGGTGGCAACTACAGAACTGTATCCAAAATTTGGTTTGCTACATACAGTGCACTGGCTGAAAAAAAAAAAAAAGGAAGAAACACAAAACATCTGAAACCCTTTGCTAGGGAAGCACCTGTGTTATGTGATAGGCTTCTTTCTACCATATAGGTATATTCAGGAATAACTAAAAGTCTGTGTAAAACTGCCTTGAGCTGTTCTTTAAGTTAATTATTGCTTCTTTTGGTACTATGAATGGCTGTTCAATGACACTGTCAGCAAGTGGAATGAACCAAATTACTTTAATTATGGAGTAATTGCACAGAGTGATGGTAATTAAATCTTGATCAGTTTAAGTGAGTGAATTAATTGCTCCAACTTGGAATGCACACCGCAGCAAGAGGAGTTGTTTTGTAGTTTAATTAACACCAACCACTAAATTCTTATCATATCTAAAATGCAGACAATTAATGAGTTTGATTCTGCTCTCACCTTAATAGGAACTAGGACAGAATGCATGCTGAGAAAGGTAGCCGTGGTAGCAAAATGACAGAAAACTTAATATTCCTGTCAGTTGTGGAGATATATTAGTTATACTCTATGCTTTGCCTTCCAGTAAAATGTGCAAATAGAAATATTTCCATATTATTAGCTTGTGGCCCCATTTTGTTTCAGTTCTCACTCATCTGCTATACAGGAGATGTTACCAAGTTTGTTAATGTTTTAAACTTCAGCTGCCTGTTTTCAGGTGATTTTTAGCCTCTTCTTTTATTGGCCAGCATGATGTTCCCATGCTTGATTTGCCTCCTTCTCTATGTCACGTACAAACAGGTTGGCATAATTTAGTTGTGTTATGGTCACACAGAACACTCCTTAATGCAAAGTTCACCTTCTGCCCCACCTGCTAATCTTCAAAAATTGCCTCCTCTCATGGATAGAGTCTTTGCTTCTCTTCATTCCTACCATGGCAGGGGCAGGTGGGGAAGATCTTCCAAGCAGGAAAGATAAGTTGTGGAGCTGGATCACAAAAGCTGGCAAGATCTAGATATCTGCTGGAGGAGGTCATGGAAGGAAAGAGACATGGTGAGGACACTTCTGAAGGACCAAAAGTGAAAAGTGAATTGGCCCTGGGGACAACACAGTGGCTGGGGCCATTGCCACACTCCTGGGAGGTACAGTACAGTCACAGGGCTGCCTCTGTGGTAGGTTCCACTGGCGCCACCTCAGAAATCTCCAGGTTGGTGAACGCACCATCCAGAGAACCCGACACAAGTCTTGCCTCCTAAACACCAGCCACACGCTCAGTGGGATGGCAGCTACGCAGCCAGCCTTCCTGTTTACAGGACCTGGTTTTGACACCCTACTTATCCACAGGACAAGATGTTTACAGCTCTGCTTCTGTACAAGGACATGCAGACCTTGCTGGGTCAGTACAAGGCTTACACAGTTCCTTGCTCTCCTTTTATATGGAGGTCAAAACAAAGGTGTATTACTTTACACCACCTTCTTGCACAGGGCATGGGCTCACCCTGCTCTCACCTCCCTTCCTCCCCATCCCACTTTGGCCTTCTGTAGGTGATTCATATTTCAGTCACCATTTCCATCCAGGCTACTCTGATTAATGTTTTAGCCAAGTCTTCACAGGATTATACACATTAATTGATGCAACAGCCAGGCAGCCAAACCAAACCAGAGGCAAGCAAAGAAAGGCTAAACACAAACTAAATGAAGAATTCAAGAGCTGATCCTTGAGTAAGAGGGTAATATTTCAATGCACTTAGCTACATTTCAACGAAAACATATTTTAATCAGCTCTTCTCTATGGCTCTGTGGCTTGTAAATTAAAATGACATAGACTAAAGGGCTCAAACATGGCCAAGCTGTTGCTGGTCTTCCCTGAAGGGCCAAGTGCTGAGTTTTCCCTTCTACATACCCACTCCTGCACCCTTTGCTGCCCAGGAGCCAGGGATGGTTTTATTCATAAAACCCTTTACTTTCCCTTTAGGTGGACAATATGTTCCCTCAGGCCATTTCATCACCATCCTAGCCCCACTCTACCTGCCTAGGGAAGAATGCTCTGTTGCAAGGATGACAAGTCCCACCATGCCCCCACTTCATCCCTTTGCTGTGAAGCTCTTGCTAAAATGAATGAGACATAAAGCCATTATCCACCCCTGTCCTGCTCTCCTGAGGGATTTTGGTGGTCCTAGACTAATTGGCCAAAGGATTTGTAGCAGTCCAAGGTTTCTGGATTGAAAACAGCATCAGCAACTTATTTCCACGCCAGCAAGTGTTGCCTATGCTGCCTATGTATTGCATGATAGGGTGGGAAAAGCCAAATCGTTTTGTTTCACATTTCCCTGGAAGTGATGATAGCCAAACTTTTGACACTTATTCTTATCCGTCTTTTCCTCCAATACCCTGCACAGCTATTTCTTCTCCAGGCTTTATGGAGTGTATTTAAGCCCTCAATGAAGCAGGCTGTGCCAGACTGGGTGGATTTCCTCTCTTTGCTGCAGCCACACAGCTTCTAGCCCCATCCATGTGCATGGACGGCCACCTCCCTGTGTTTTATGTGATGCTAAGTAGGGATGGAACAGCAGGATCCTATGAAAGAGAGTCAGGGGGATACCCCAAATCCCCTGAGTCCCAGCACAGCTTGCAGCCACACAAGTAAACGCTTTGCCTTTCCTCACAAGGCGTCACCTTCATTTTGGCAATGGAAAAGAGGCCACACAGCCACGCACGTAGCACCAGATAACCCTTATGGTGCAAGTATTCCTATAGTTGTAGTAAGAGACCCGTGCCATCTTTGGGCAGCTGCCTGAAAGACCTGTCACAACATGTGCCACTGAAAAGACAGAGAAGGAGGGGAATTTCTTGTCTCCATTACAGGGAGGGTCTGGGCCCACTTGGACGTGAATTCCCTCCAGGTCCTACCCCTGTTGCTTTCCATGGGTGGCCCCAGTCATACAATGCCCTCCCTAGGTCTCTTGCCTGGCTCTCCAAGGAAGTCAGCCCTCTCCAATGCCATCAAGATAAGCATGGCCATAGATTACTCATAGTAATGTTGCAAGGATTTGAACGCATGCTCTTGCTGTCATCTCAGTGATGCAGCCTGGCACATAAATTCTGCTAATCACATGCAGTTACAGGAAGCTTTTCTTCCATTTGCTGAATGTATGAAATCCATATGTCATCAGTCTCTTTCTGGTGGCTGGAGACTGTTTATGAAGCTTAAATCCCTGGCATGTGGCTGGGAGCACAGGGGCCAAGTCCCAGTGCCTGCCAGCTCAAGCTTGCATCTCCCTTTTCTCCCACTGCCTTCTCGTCTCCCTGCCTTGGCAGCCAGCACCCCTTGCAGCAACTCTTAGTTCCACTTCAGGGAAACCAAATGGTTCCTGGTTTAAACAGGGTGGTGGTGGAGCAGCCCAGAAGATGCGCTGTTGGAGGTAGAGCTGGGCATGTGGCTGCATGCCTCCCCCCAGGGAGAACCATCACCCTAGCTCTGTGCTCCAAAGCCTGCATTCTGAACTGCCTGCCAGCCCCCCAAAACCTCCAAATAAGCAATTAAATGAGTTGCAGCCGCATCAGCCACCTGGCCTCCACCATGTCAGGGAGCTGAGGCTGCTTAAAAATTATGGTTTTGCCAAATTTGCAGGTCCTGTGCAAAGATCAGCCTCTGGTGGATATTGTCTGCTTCAGCACCTGGCTTGGGCTTTCCAAATTGCTCACCAGAAGTTGGGTAAAGGAAATGGGCAAAGGCGGCTGGGTTTGAAAACAACTCAGTCCACCACAGAGGGAATGTGTGGCTGAGGAGGTCCTGCGGTTGGCAAGGAGGAAGCTGGCAAAGCATGATGGAGAGGTGACAGACCCACTGATCAGGACTACGGTGCCAGGAATGTCATGCTGTCACTGCCAAACTGTCCCCAAGCTCCAGCGCTGTCCAGGCATGAAGCAGATTTGTGGGGGAGCCTGGAGGGAGGCAGGGAATGCTGCCATGGAGAGGTGCGCAAGATGGGGCAATAGGAATGAGGCCCAGGAATGGCACGTGGTTGGGATGAGGAGAGAATTCACACAGGGTCAGAGCCCTTCTCCCTTTATCTTCGGGAGATTTGGGTAGCTTACTTTATTTTAGTCCTTTACAACACATTTATATAAAGCTGCTTTGGGCTGAGTGCTTCTTAGTGCTGGTCTCTGCTCTATTTAAACATAAATGTTTTAAAGTGCACAGATAGGTTTTTAACAGGAAAAAACTGCATGTGAATTACATTTATTTCTTGTTTACCCACACAGCTCCAGCCAACACCTATCAACAGATTAACTTTCACTCAACTTTCTATGTCATATGTTTTTAAAACCCACTTGAAGTACAGATTCTATTAGTTCCTGACCTTATGTTTTAAGAGGAAGAAAGTGGCTTTACACTCCATGAAATGTGTTAATGCATGGACAGAAGCCCTCTTATCCTCCTGCTTACATTAGGTCCAATCAGGAGAATGGATTATGTTTTTAATAATCTGACATTAGTATTAAAAGTAATATTTAAGGCATTAGTCTCTGTAACCAGTGCAGCGTGCTCAGTGCTTTCTCTTTGTGTGCGCATGCGCACGGCCGCATTAAAACATATGTTTATGAAACAATGCATTAGCTCAAACTGCCCAAATATATGGGGATAAATTGGGGCAGCAGATTACTGCTGACATCACTTTTTCAATTAGAGGCAGAGGGAAGATTTGATGGCCATTTTAAAACTGATTATGGAGGGCAGGGATTAGAAGCTGTTAGAAACAGGAGGTCTTATTCTCCTCCCAGCCTTGGCCACCTGGAACACCATGGACTTCAAGAGTGGGTGCTGCTTTATGGGGTGGAATAAGGCCATTTCCGCTGGTGGCACTATTCATGCATACAGACCATCTATTATACATGGGGCTGGGCCACTCTTAGTCCCTCAAAAACATTGCGTGGGATAGGGGAAGAAATCTGGAGTCTCCTCCACTGAAGCAAATGTTCTAATGGAAAGCCAGGCGTTCCCAGCTGGTCTGGGAATTGGGGTATCCCGGCAGGTAAACACTGAATTGTGCTGGCCTGCACCTTCTGTTTGGCTCTCTTGTTATTGTCTTTGTCTCCATGCATGGTTTGAGGGAACATTTAAATCATCTCAATCCCTAATGTCTTCTGCATCCCCTGGAAAAGACAAAAGGGAGCTTTGAAAAGAAATGGGAAACATGAAGAGGAGAATGTGGTCTGTATGGCTATCACCATACAGAAGAGTGAACCAGGATTTGCCACCCCCAGCATATTTCTCCAGCATTTAATTTCCTTCGCTCAGGACCATTCACCTTACTTCTAGGTGTAGTTTATCTGATTGCAGCTTTTAGCACTTCAGGCTAGCTACATTTTTGTCCGCTCAATTAATCAGGCTTCCAGTATCAGAAATCTTCTCCTCATGGGGTACTTACAGACCACAGTCAAGCTACTGCCTACTCTCCTCTTTGCTAAGCTGTAGATTGCTAAATGGAACCTTGAAGGGGTTTTTCATACCCCTACTGGTGCTTACAGCAATTGTAGACCTCTCCTATGTTTTAAGAAGTCTCCTTGGGAAGCCTAACCTGAGCCTAATACTCCAGAAATGCTCCTGTCAGTGCTGGACACAGATGTAACTCCATACCTGCTATCTTCAGGGCAGATGCACTCCCTGTTTGCAAGAAGCTGAAGCCAAAATGCTTCATCTTTTATTCCTCAGCTGCTGAGAGTACATCCTCCCTTATTTTCACATGCAGTTTTTGCTCTCATATCTCTTTGACAGCAAGACTTCCAAACTGCAGCGAGCCTCTGGCTTTTTCTCTATTGATGGCAAACAATGCTTATCTTTGCAACATATGTGCAGTAACTGTTGTTTTGTGGCAGAAGGGAAATCCGCAAGCTATCCAGCCACTGCACCTGCCTGCTTGGACTGAATTCCCCTACTCGTGTTTGCTCACTGGAGTTAAGCAGGTCCTGGGCTGGGAGACCAGCTGGGAAATCCAGTTATTACAGGCACAAACAAATGAGCGAGAGGCGGAGATGGGCAGCCACTCGTGTTTGACCACAACTGAGGGAATTTGGCAGCGCGTGGTGCTGACTTTTTATTTTAATTCCAGCCGGCCCATAAAGGGAGAAATCCAAGTAAGCCAAAAGAGGTGGGAGACAGGATATCCTCCACCCTCCAATCTGGACTTCCGACACATCTTGTCTGGAGTGCAGGACTAACACAGCAGCTCAAGGAGGCCACCCTGGAGTCCACAGACTGTCTTGCCTTTCTCCTGCTCTGCTCTGGCCCTTTTTAACACTGAGGGGCTGTCTGAAAGGTGTCTCTTCATCTCCAGCCCATAGGCAGAATGGCTGTTTCAGGGGACCCTACTGGCAGCCTCTCAGAGGTGTGATTTTGGCCAGAGCAGGGGAAGGAAGTGCCAGGTGAAGGGATGGGTTATACAAGGCTTTTGATGTTTAGCAGACAGCCTCATTCCCCAGAAGTACCGCAGAGCTGGGTGCTTTCTCAGAAGATGAAAGATGAGAGCCTGCGGATACCTTCTTCTTGCCCTTGGTATCTCTCAGAAAATAACAGGAGCAATGCCCTAAACTCAGAACCTGATGGGTTTTATCCATGTCTACAGAAATTAAATGAATTCTTGCAGTTTTCCTCGTGTTCTTTCCAGTCAGTCAGCAGCAGTGGATAAAAACTCAGCCTAGATAAGCTGATAGCTATATTCCTGGACAACTGCAAAACTGCAAAAGCTTTGTTTGGGAAGGTCAAGTTCTACAGCATTATCTCATATTTACAAGTGAAAAAATACACCAGGTTCCTAAAAATCAGAAAAAAGAGTGTCATTATCTCATATATTGCAGAAGAATTATCTGTGCTGATTAAGTTGTTGCTCGTTAGCTCATCATGCTTATCAAGACACCAACCCGCAGTGCCTTTGACCCCAGCAGTAATGATAGTGCAGAAGATTTGGACCACCTTGGGTCACGATGCACCCATTTTGTCTTTTTTCCTGCTAATATCATGTGTAAATGTATGCACAGCTGACCCTGCTAGAGAGTCCCCCATCCCCTGCAAGAGGCTTCAGTTCCTCTGTGTTTCCCTTTGCAGTGTAAGTTCAGCCAGATTTGTGGAAAGCAGGAGATTTTGTTTGCACTTAAATCTTTCTGTAGGATTTTCTTTATAGGCCTTAATGCCACCAAAAAACAGCAAGAGGTAAACTCGGCTTTTGGTTGCACCAAATGGGGAGCAAATCAGCTGCAGGCAGTGAGGGATGCTGGATTTATCCCAATGAAGGCAGAAGCAGAGCTCAGTCCCTAGCACACGGCTATTTTCTGCACCAGCAGTTCTGGCCTTTGAAAAATTAGATGCATTTTTCTCATCCTGACTTGTGAGGAGCCTGAAAATACCAGGCCACAGAAAGCAAAGGAAGAGAAGTCTGAGGTTTCTAAACTATAAGCAATTGCAACATCAGGCAGGTCAACATAAAAGCAGATTTTTGTAGTGGCTACTGATCACATAACACTGTAGTCACCTGTCCTGAGCTCTTAGATGCAAGAGAGGGGAGAAGGATGCTGGAGAAACTGTTCCCCTTCAGTTAATATAACATGAAGATTTTGAAGATCTCAAGAATTGCCCTATATATATATATCATTTCTATTTACCCTTGAAATAATGATCATAGGTAACATCATTACACTGCAAAGGCCTTAGCTTCTTGCTTTATGTTAAATGGTGTTTTCATGATATTGTCAACACCTATTTGGCATTAGAAAGATGCCCAGGGTGAGATCACTCTACCACAAATCCAAGATTAGGGCAGTGACAGACTGGAAGTTTTCTGCCTTAATGGGACCAGTACAATCTCCCACTTTGTTCCTGGAAAGCCTTATTCACATGACAATTTACTGGGATGCTGCCTTTGATCCCCTTTCATTTGTTATAGTCTGTAGCCCCTTGCCTCAGCCACCTTAGATCCTCCATCATCTTCATTAGTTTTTTTTGATTATGAAAATTTTCCCTCATTTATTTCTCTTGAGAGCTTGACATATAGTAACTGCTGTGTTCTTCTGCTTCTACCTCAGCAGGAAAAGCTCTGACTGCACCTGTGATCTAGGTTGCATTAGAAACCTGGGCCCACAGCCCAGAATACTTTTTGGCCATCATCTAAGGTTACTAGCTGATGCTCAAATGCAAGCTTGAGCAAGCTTTAGGGCACACCAGGAGAGACCTGGCTGTGTTTTAACATGTGTTCAGTTGTGCCCTCCCTTGTGATGCAGACAGCTTGGGCAGAGTGTGCTTCCTTCACCTAATATTTTACTGTTGGGCCACAGCTTCTTGTGGTGATATCCCACAGCTGTGATCCAGCAGATAAATTGAATTTGGGGTCCTTCCTACATCTTCCATAAGGCACCTAGCTTGAATGCACTGCTCATGTAATGTTCTGGCCACATGGGTGCTGGGAAACTGGTGATGTGATGGGCAAGTCAGGTCTGGGTATATGCCAGGATTTAATCTGGATTTAATGTAATCCATTTAATCTGTTTCCTAGCCTGGCCTTCTACAGGAAATGTGACAGAGCCAAAATATCTTGATTCTGTTTTTGTGCTTCCTGACATCTAAGGAGAACAAGTGCAGGATCTGAAAGGACCCTGAAACAAGTGGAGCATGGTCAGGAGAGGGCAGAGGTCCATCTGGGCTCTGGGGATGCTGCTGCCACCCACAGATATGTAGCTGCCGAGTTTGACCATACTCCTCTCAGCCACCAGTATGTTGAAGGAAACATGGGTGAGGTTTGGCAAAAGTTTGTTTTTTGAAGCTAAGCCTCCATATCCAAATTTGGGTTTATTACATTACAGCTCTCTAGGCAACATGAACTATCTCAGAAATGGCATGTCCTGCATGCTAACACACCTCTAACAGACCTTACATCAGCAGGTCTGCTTGTATATGGAGAAATGAGAGTCCCTTTCAAGACCCTTCTCTTGAAGATTTAGCAGCATTATCTCCCCACAGTTCAATGCTGCAGCAGATCTAACTTGCAATTGTAGGAGCAGGCAGGGCTATATGCCACCAGAAACTGGTTATAAGCACAGTCCTAGCTCTGCTCAATATATATATATATTTTATATATATATATATATATGGTTTCTCACTGCCTTCCTTCTAGGAAGCACATGCTTGGAGATGGGACATGAACCTCTTCTTTTTGGAGCAGTCTATTGACGAAAAGAAGGGAGTCCTTGGCTGAAGTGCATCTTACCTCACCTTCTCTGCTGATATTCTATGCTACCTGATGTTGTTGAGAATCCTCACAAGTTAATTTTGGCCATATATCAACACATCACAGTCCTGGTCAGTAACCTCATCCACACAGAGTAGTTTGGAGGAGAAAAGCTTCCTACTATAATCTTACTGATGAATCTAATCAAATTATCTTAATGATAAAACTAATACAACAACCTTATGAAAGAACACATGAATCTCCATCAGTTTTCAACCAGAATAAAAGACAACCTGTGGCAGCTTAATCACCAGTAGCAGCACTGGGGATTTGTTTAGTGTAAGAACACAGTGAAGATAGCATGTCCAGGTAGGAAGACATCTTCTCCAGGTAAAGAGAGCAATTTTGGAGGTTGCAGTTCTTGTCCTGCTTCACAGGCATCCTTTGTGCAAATTCCTTGAGCTTGACCCACAGCTGATACGATCTGATCACTGCTTGATAAATGGAAATAAAACAGAGACGACTGGATGTAATGTGAAAAATTCTTTCCTAAACAAGTTATTTGAGGAGTTTTACTGGAGCAGCAAATATAGGCGAAGAACGCAGAGTTTGAACCATTGAACACAGCTTCAGCACCGTCTGCTGTTGCAGGTCTTCTGCTACATGCCATGTTTGGGCATTTCTCAGGTCAGGCTGTGAGTTTGGTCTCCAAGGCACAAGATGGCAATCAGTGTCCTACACCTATAATTAAAACAAGGAGGGAAAGCATTTAAATGTGTTTTGAGGTGGTAAAAAGTGTTCCCTTCTTGCAAATACTAGTAACAGTAATGCAGTGGTTTGGGGATGAAGGGAACAGGGCCCTCATGTGGTGCATCAGCTGAACTCATGAGAAGATGGTCTCTACAGAACTATAGAGTCATGGTGTGGATTAGACACCAGACCCGAGTCTGCCAGTAAGGCATGCGGATAGATAAATAATACTAGTTTGAGGAAATCAGGTGTGAAAACATACAGCTTATTGACAGAGTTCTGGAAAAACCAGCTGAGACAAATGGGATCTATGACTGCTCAGTGTGTCAGAAAATCAGCTGGAAGGCTGCTAAGACTGGTAGAAGCAGGGACTGGAGGTCTTCTGCAAGACAATAAAGTCTGCCTTAGAAAGTTACAAAATCGTGGGAAACAAGATCTGCATGGGGAGATTAGTTCAGTCTATTTTCTTATTTGGGGAAGAAAATGAAACTGATTTTTGCGATAATGAGCAAGTTGTCCTGTAAGCGGTGGAACCAAGTCTGTTTTCCTATGGACCTGAGCCCCCAAATTCTCCCAGCCCTCTGACCACAACCACCCCCAGGTCCCCTTCCTCATACTAGACAACAGTCAGCATGATCCTCATTCCTCCTTCCTCCCGCTGCACAGTCTGATTTGGGCTTCTCCCCTCAGTCTTGTTTTGCACAAAATGGCCATGACTGTGATTACATTGGGAGGCCTTTATCTCTCTTTGGAATTTTGATGGTTTACAAGGCACTGGGGGTATCACAGTGAACATACAGTTCAACCACTTGAAGCTCTGCACTCATAGGATAGGCAGTGACAGCCCCATGACCAGGGTCAGATGGATACTTGCTGGACCAAGTGCGCTTTGTTCCACCTGGAAATTCTCTCTGCACCATGTCTAGCTACTGTACTCACATTGCTGTAAATGTGGGATATAAGCTTGGTACTGCCTGACCTTCCTCCCCCCCCAAAAAAAAAACCCCAACCCTCTAGAAGTCATAAAAAGCAGCTTATTCAAGCCACTTAAGAACAAATAAAAGTAGTGTAATCTTCCTTTCCATGCTTCACAGGCAGGCATATATCGCCAGTGGAAATACTGCCAAAGTTCTTATTTAAATATAGAAGTGGTGCTTACTTGTATTGTTAATGATCCCCACGAGGACCTGCTTTCTTTACATGGGGATATTGTTTATGAGAAGACTGGGCTGGCTACTTTGCATTAAAATTCCGTGCCAGGCCAACACTGACAATATTTAAGCTTTGCTAAATGTGTATACATGTAAGTTCATTAAATGGATGCTGACTGTTGTTACACAAGTACAGCAGTTGAGTGCTTTCTGTATTAACCTTATCACCTGATGGGCAAAAGAAAAGGTTTAACTAAAGCTTAGGACTAATTGAACAGTATTTCAGTATTTTCTTATGTAAAACTGGTTCTGGTCTATTGTTTTTATTTATTTGCAATAACTGTGCTCATTCAAGTTTGTAATGACACTGCCATGGGTGAATAGAATTTGCTTTAAGTATTATTCTCCTTTTTCCTATCTCCTGCCTCCTCTAAACTGTGTCTCTCAGGAGAAAATCTGCAACAGAGCCTGGTGAAAAGATGACTCTCTAAGTACACAGCCATTTTGGAGAGATATGTTCTCAAGCTGTGTTTTTAAAATTACTTTAGAAGTTCCTGTTTATTTTCTCTGCCTGCCTTGGGTATTTCCTGTAGGGCTGAGCGTGGGGCATGGAGCCGGAGGAGATACAAGAGAATAAGCCTCCCGTTGAAAGGTGGGAGGCATCTCACCAGCCGAACACTGCACAAACCATGAGCACTTTCTCTGCTCAGTTACCACTAGAGTATGCTCTCGTGCTACAAGTTCCAGAGAATATTATTTTTAGGAAATCAGCGTAGCACAAGGCCATCTTTCAAACGCTTTCCGC
This sequence comes from Psittacus erithacus, assembly GCA_009867235.2. Classification (NCBI taxonomy): domain Eukaryota; kingdom Metazoa; phylum Chordata; class Aves; order Psittaciformes; family Psittacidae; genus Psittacus; species Psittacus erithacus. The sequence goes on from WYDI02024330.1 coordinate 27,199, forward strand.
TTGCCCTAGCGTGTTTTTATTCTTACTAAGCAATACTTTTTTTTATTGCTATTGAGCCTCTCCTGAAGGCTTTGAGAAAATCCAGAAGATCACTGTGCATTGCTCTGTGGCAAGGTGACTCTTAACTTGGGTTCGGACCACTCTAAACTTTCAGAGCAGGAAAGAAAACAGTGAAAAAATATCTGCCTGGCTATGCTAAAAGCAAAAAGAGAGGGTCCACATGTCCTTCTTGTGTGGGTCAGATCCCCAGGTCATGCCTGGGGAAGAAGGGGGAGTCAAATCTCATGAATTAATAGATTTCTGCTTACAGAAGAAAAATGTAAATGCACTCTCCAAAGCATTTGTGCTGACATAAAGTGTGTCTGTAATCCCGGCCTTTGAAACCGGTGGTAGTTATTCAGTAATATAAAGGCTGTTGTGAGCCTGCCCTACCGTATTACAGAAAAGTACTTTGTCACTGGTACCCTAAAAGTTCCAGTTTCTGCATGACAAAGATATAAAACAACTTGCAAGACAATTAAAGAACAGTTTGTCCTTACCGTATTATTACCAGCCATTCTTCCACATTTCAATATTTGCCTTTAAATTGCTACCACCCCCATCAATATAATTGCAATCAGTCATGGTTAACATTTGTCTTTGGATGCTTTTTCCAAGTTAAATACAAAGAAAGAAAAATACTGCAAAGAAGAAAGCCACACGTCAGATAAAGAGCCTTACCACCAGCCTGCTTTCACACACAGACTGTGCACTTTGCTGCTAAAATTACATTTTACCCAAAGGGTGCGGGGAACAATAACCCCTCTCATTACCATAGTGACAATGGCTGGCGGAGGATTGCAGCATATCTTTTTCTTCTCCCCAATGAACCTCAGCCAATAACAGCAGAAACCTGCCAATGAGTTGAGTTTATCGAAGCTCACTTGGTCACCGCAGAGCCAAGTGGTTGCCTTCTGGATGGAAGGCAGCCACATGGACCCAGCTGGCATTCAGCCGGCGTTTATACCCTCAAACACCAGTTCCTTCAAGCAAACCGATTAACTTCTGAGCAGGTCACAACTTCAGCTTCTTTTACCAACTCTGTACATACTGGCTGGAGCATGTAAAAAGACCTTCCCTGAATTCCCTTAATACCTTTCTTGGTTTTGGCTCGTGCCCTTTCGGGATTTTTGTGCCAGCTGTTTCAAAATGTTCCTTCAGCACCAGCTTCTTCAGTCCCCAGAATATGATGTGCACTTCTTCAGTCATGTCAACCCTTAATCCTGATCTTTTTTTAATAAATGCAAACCTAATTTTCTAACGTCTCCACTTAGATCTAATCCATAAGGCTGTTTATTATCCTAGTTACCCTCTTCTATACCTTTTTCATTTGTATTCAAAAGCCTTTCTATAATCTGTCTCAATTCTCCAGGTACGGCCTCTCTGCTCTTTTGTACAATCCCATAATGATTTCCACGGATGTGTTTTAGTCTTCTATCGATAGGTCTCAGGATGCTATTTGCCTTCCTTAACTACTCCCGCAGCGGGAATCGCTGCTTTTAATATTCTAAACACTGACACCTTCAATCCTTTTCCTCCCCAGCATCTCATGTAACCCCATTCAGGGCATTAACCTGTATTATCTGTGTACTGCCACGCCGGCACGTGGAGCTGTGAGGCAGCCAGAGCATGGCAAGGTGGCTGCAGCCTGTGCCCATGGGTGGGCTTTGCACCCCACACAGCACCCACCCCCCTGGCACCAGCTCCAGCAGCTGAAAAGGAGTTGCTCATCTGGCCGAGAGCGGGCAAAAGGCACTGAGTCCGGCTGAGAGCATTGTGGTTAAAATACATTTCACAACATTACATGGGCTGGGGCAATCCCAGGCACAGCTACAGGTTGGGCAGAGAAGAGATTCAGAGCAGCCCTGAGCAGAAGGACTTGGGGGTGTTG
>WYDI02024331.1:0-16830 GCA_009867235.2 Psittacus erithacus
AACCCATTCCAGTGCCTCACCACCCTCACAGTAAAGAACTTCTTCCTTATATCCAATCTAAACTTTCCCTGTTTAAGATTGAACCTATCACCCCTTGTCCTATCACTACAGTCCCTGATGAAGAGTCCCTCGCCAGCATCCTTGTAGGCCTGCCTCAGATATTGAAGGCTGCCATGAATCACAGATTATGATTATCATGATTCAATCTAACTGATTAAAAGGAGTTGCCCTTTTGATACAGCTGTTACTCTTTGAATTCCCCTCAGCCCCTCTCTTTGTAAAGCATAGACCAGCAGTTAGCTTGTTGGCCTCCACAGCCAGACCATAAGCCTTGCAAACATATCCAGTCCCACCCTCCCAGAAGCAGCAGCAGTGTATTTCTCAACACATCCACATGCCGAGGGTCACAGTGCTCTAGGAACCTCAGTCCTTACTACAATTTTGATTAGCATTTTACCTGATACAGAATCACAGAATCAGCTAGGTTGGAAAACACCTTTAAGATCACCGAGTCCAACCAGAAGCCATGAAAAGCCTGTCATAAACTGCACCCCACTTCTTGCTGTGTTGCTTGGAGATATATGGGCTTCCCAAGTTCAACTGCTTTTGCACAAATTCATGGTATTTGCTGGCAAATGCCATTTTTTGTTTTAAATTGGCAAGTAAAATTTCCATACAGTCATATTCCTGGAGGGTGAATTATGTGTGAGTCAAAATGTGTATCTGTAGTGCTGCTGCATGTGCATCATTTGCTGGTTTAAACTGTTGCCCTGTTTCTCTTCTTCCCTACAGACTGCTACCTTGGTATTCTTGAGCTACAGAAAGTACGTTTGCCTGCAAAGCACATTCAGGTAGGTGAGCTGCAGCAAGACATGTGATCTCGAGATGCCTTATGAATACACTTGGGATGGGCTACTCCTGACGCAAGACCTGACACTCACCTACTTGTGACTGTCAGAGGTGAATACCTGCGTCAGAAATTCAATACAAACACTCAGATAGGGATAGTTATGTCCACACCTTCACTCATTCATTCTCTGTCACTGATTAGCTTGGCTGCTACCAGAATAATGTAATACTAAATTTGAATGTGTCCTTTAAACTCATCCCTACTTTTTAGTACACCTAAAGGAACTGCAAAAGCTGTGGCTATTTGACTGGCATATCAGTAAATGGTTTCTCAATAATTTCTTTAGAATCCAAAATTGATTTTGGAAGCAGAAGCACTGCCTTCAGAAATACATTCTCTTCTTGAACTCCTCATTGAAGAAAGTAAAAAAACCTTATCTATTGTTTATAGCCACTACAATAAACAAGTGTCTTCTCATCCCTGCCTCTCCTAGAAAACATGTAAGTCTTTCTCTTACCCACTGCTATATTCACTTCTGGTCAAACATCTTGTTTGTCAGCAACTGTTCGGTAGCCTGACAGCAAGCTAACTGTTCAGGATAGACACCCCTCATTCCTCTGACAGACCAAAAAAGGTGTATCTGGCAAAGATAACTACCCTGGTTTGATGGGACTACTGAACACATAGTTAGGTCTTCAGGCAACCCAACTGAGTGAGTTTCACTTAGCCATGCAGAAGGCTTCTTTTCTACCAAGTATCTTTGTAAAAGCTCAACAATGACATCCATATACTTTCATATTCAACAGGTTAAGTGTAAAGGGAAAAGAGTCTTCTCCATGCATGCATGCACTCCCACACACACACACAAGCACCTATTTGCCTAATGATTCCTTTGGAGATTTACATGGTTTGAAATTGCTCCTTACTTGTGAGCAGCTCCTGTAAAAACTTTAACTCTTTTTTTTTTTTCAAGAGAACACCAGCAGCAACTTGCTAAGCATTGCGAACTATGTGGGCATTGCAAAGGCCATCAAAGGGAGACAGGTCTCTGCCCCAGGCTAACATGGTCAAGGGGGGGCCACCTGAAGCAAGTAGGAACTTTGATGTAGAGGAAATTGCTACAGGTTCATCTCCTTGAGCAGCAAGGCACAAATCAGTTCATAAACCAGAAGAGAAATAAAAAATAAGGGATTATTAGAGTTTAGGGTTAAGAAGGATTATAGGTGCAATATTACTTGTGGTCTAACAGAAATGCTTCCATCACAGTTGCAAGGATCAAGCCTTTGGGGCTTTAGTCTTAGGACAGTAAGAAAGGCAGAGGAAAAAAAAAATAACCTCTTTCTTTTCAAGCCACTCCAACAGCAGCTGGTTTTATTTAGCTGAACCACTGAGCCACAGAAGTGAATCCCTATACCTCAGAGCGATTTCCAAACCAAACTTAACACCACAACCAACAAATGGGTCCTTCACACAGTTCCAGTAACACTGGAAACAGCCCCAGAGCAACCACCAATTCCAAACAGTACAAAAGTCTTGGCAGAACTCAAGTCAGGATCCAAATTTAGCAGCTATGAGCTGCATGCTGTGGTTCAGGTTATGAAAGGAGAAAGCAGACTTTCTCATCTGTAGAGCCAGGAAGCAGAACGAGTCAAGCCCAGTGCATGATTTCAGGTAGTGACCCTCCTTTTTTATAAGGATAAAACATAGGGCAGTCAAAAATTTTGGGAAGCAGAGGATTTACTGGTGATGTGCCAACTGCTCCTGATGTCCCAGGATCAGCTGTGGAATGACCCTGAGGGCAGGCAAGAGAAAGGTTTGTGGCATGCATGGCTTCATAGAGATTGCAGAAGACCCAGAATAAAAATTGAGACACCTGCCTTCTGGAGCAGGATATACTTCATACTTCTTGAATATACTCAACCAGTAACAAACCAGTGATACATATAGATTCTCAAAACAGCAACTAATGACTAATCCATAGCACCATTTTATGCCCTTCTCAGTGAGCTGTCATTTTTATATTCACATTTCCTATACAGCATCTCTTTCTCCTATTCATGATAGCCCCATCAGTCACAAAATCACGTTACTTACTTAGAAAGACTTTGACAGCTATGAGAATTCAATGAAACAAAGCCAGCAGTGAATGCTTAAGTAATCAGTTCACATTTTACCCAGTCTTGCAAAGGCTGAAGGATCAACTGCTGCTTTGCTGTCGTAGTGATTTGGCCCCTAAAAATGCTTGGGAGTACTGGCATAGTCCATGTACTCACAAGCAAGCAGAGTAGTGGGACCCCTGTGCTGAAGTCCTTGTGTCACTGAGGGGGTGCATCAGCATTTGAGGGCAACTCTGGGGACCAAAATCAGGTCTCTGAACTCTCCATACTACATAATCTTGTCTCTTCTACCTTCACTTATCGATAGTTACAGATTTTATTTCACATATCTGCACCACAGGAGTGCTGTTAATGAATGTTAGAAGGCACCAGCCCTGTAAAATGCATTATACTTCTATTACAGGGAGAAGTACGCAGATAATAGACTGATTGACGGAGCTTTCTCTTCAGCTTTTACTTTCTATTCTGCAACATTTTCACCCTCACAAAAAAAGGACATGGCCATTACTTGTATCCACTGAAAACCAGTCTACTCACAAGTAACAAAGGGAGCAGTCATCAGCTCAGCAAATAGGACACTTTTCCAGTAACAACTAGGGCACTACAATGTATCATGGCAAGAGAACCCTGAGCATGTCGAAGCAACATTCAGGATGTTATAATAAGGCTTATAAGGTGATGATCTCAGAATGCTCAGATAAAAAATCCTGAGAAATCCCTGTTATCCTAACGAGATAATTCACTACAGCCTCTGAACTAACCAGAACTTTTTCTTCTCTTCTCTTTTCCTATTTTGTTGTGTTTTGTTTGTCCATCTCTAGCTCTAATTCAGATAAAGCTGATGCAGTTGTGGAGGCTACTTGTCTTCTGTCGCTCTGCTGCTGATCCATCCTCTCAGTTGCCATAGAGACAAGATCTGGAAGCCATGGACGGACATGGGAGAGAAGCCACACACAGGCTGTCCTCTGGTGGACTCTGGGAGGACCTTTCTCAGCAGGCACTGAGAGAGTCAGGTTCAGTCTCTGAAGGTGAGGAAGACTCAGAAGATGCTAGCCCCATAACCCATGAGAGGAACACACATTACATTGCCATTCAAAGAAACTCCAGGTACTACCGGTCCATGAGGCTGCCAAGCAGAGAGAAAAGAAAGGCTTCAAGAGAAGTAATGCACACGGGGCATGCTACAGGTGAGTGCTGACCCAAACAGCATACACCCCCTTTTCCAGTGAGATTAGAAACTATAGGAATTGATGAGATTAGAAAGAGGACAGGGAGGTAGAAAGCAGCTCACCAGTCAGCACATTCACATTACAGAACACCCCTGCCTTATGGCCCAGCTGGCACAGAGATGCCATCCTTCTTTGCTCAGCTTGATAATGCAAAATGGTTGGATGCTTAAACATGCTTCATGGCAGAGAATCTATATGTGGGACTCTGCTTTGCCACCCCTCCACTCTCTAAAAGAAAAATAATTTAAGCAGGGAAGAACATGAAGCTGTCAATGAAGAAGATACTTCTTTAGTTAGCAGAAAGAACATATATCCAAAAGTAGTGGGATCTATAGAAGTGACCGCATACAAGGAACAAGCTGGCAAGGAAACGGTCAGCAAAACCAGTGCAGCACATTGAGGGACCAAGCCTCTGGAAATTGCAATGGACCTTTGTGAGAGGGGAGAAAAACTTCCCTGAAAATACAGTTGCTGCCACCTTGCATTGCAGACAGCTGTAAGAAACACCTACGCTCCCTTTGAACTGGGGGCTGAGGTAACAGGAACACCATTCAGAACATACATGCACTCAGCCATGGCTTCAGCAGAAATGGAATGAGTTTGCTTTCTCTGAGTGTGAACAGAGCATGACTGCAAAGCCAGGCGTTCACCGAGCTGGCACCTTGTCTGTGAAAGAAACCAGAGAGATGAGAGCTGAAGAGTGACTCCAGAAAGGAGCTGTTGGAACACACTCGAAGTACTGGAAATAGGGCTGCAAGAGAAAACTGGAAGCGGTTTTAATTTAAATGCTAGATGAGAGAGATCTGGAACTGCGAACACAGAAAATGCCCTTTGCTTCGTCCCACAGCTATTCAGAGAAACTGAATTTTAGAACTCCTCATAATTAAAAGGAATTGCAGCAAAGACGCCTATCCTAGCTTCAGATTATAATCTAACAGAAACAGTGCACTGGACTCTGAACTTCGGCTAGCTGCATGAGTCAAAATGATACAACACTACTGCCCATGGCAGGGGGGTTGGAATTTGATGATCTTGAGGTCCTTTCCAACCCTAACTATTCTATGATTCTATGTTTGTGCTATGCAAGCCATTGAGAGCTGTTGCTTTGTTATGCAGTAGTAAAGCACAGCACTTCAGCCCCTGAAAGTAGACCAGGTTCTCTATGAGAACAGACATCCTCTAGCCCAAAATAAAGGAGGTATGGGAAATATCCCCAGGAAAATAGGTGTCTCCTGCCTGCCTTGCCAAGGGAGCCATGCTATTTCTGCAATATAAAGGCCCATTCAACCCTGTGGCATGGACAGGGGAAAGTTCCCTCCTTTCTCAAAGTTTCCAAGCAGACAGCAGCAAAGCAAAGAGTGCCTGTTTAATATTCTGGTACTGTTGCAATGAGGTTTGTGGATAAACTGAGCATTGCCTCTGCCAGAGCAGAGCTGCTCTCCACCCTGCCAGTGCAGCAGCAGGACCAGAGCAGAGCCCTCCTCTTACCACCTCCCCAGAGCACTGCTGCACAGCACGCACAGAAGGGACTTGCCCTCTCTCCTGCTCCCTCAGCATCACAGCGTCCAGACCACTGCTGAGAAGGCGCTCACCCCTGTTACCTGCTGGTGCCACTGCAGCAGGACCAGCACAGGAGGACAGACCTTCTTCACAAATCTGCAGCATCACGGCATCAGGACAACAGCACAGGAGGACATCCCTTCTGTCTAGACAGTGTCATTGAGGAAGAACAAGCAAAAAGAAGGGCTTCTCTCTCAGCAATTCATTTGAGCATCTGCAGAAGCTGACCTGCGCTTCTCTCCCACACCCCCCTCCCTGTTACCACGGCTTGAAACAGGATCTGTTCCAAACAGGGCTTTTTCTTCCATATCTGCAATTGTTCAGCAAGACACACTGGGAACATTTCTTTACTCCAGCCCATACAGCAAGACCTGGGTTAGGAGCAGTAGCTCTTTCTCCAATATGACTGTAGCAAGTCCAGCTCAGAGCTCTATCTTTTAAATTCAGCTAGGAGTGTGTATGCAGCTCTTCTACCCTCTCCCTCTACTCCACTGATTCCATCCCCTCTCCCTGAAACTGGACAGCAAGTGCTTCTACGCCAGCCTCATTTGTAGCAGAAACTTCTTCTGACAGATTTGCTGATGTGCATGGAAGCAAGGGATGGGTGAGCTCTTTTATCTTGACTTCAAACCCATTTGAACAGCAGCTATCCAAGAGCCTGTCTCAAGCTTAAATGTTAACCTGTTCTCATTTCTGCTAGGGAATGACTGGGAGTGGGGAGGAAAGAAAGAAAGAAGAAAAGAAAAGAGGGAAAGATACAGGGGAAAATACAGAGTAGGATGCAAAATGGGAAAAATAAAGACTTAAGAAATGAGAGCACAAAAATTAATTTAAAAGAATGCAAATCCAGCACACAGAAAGGCTTTTACATAGGCACCCTTTGCACCAGCCTAGCTTTGGCTTATAGCCTAGGAGCTGTAAAACATAATAGATGTTTTCCTTTAACTGAAAAAGAGCTTGTTTTTTTTAGCACTCTCCTCTGACAGAAGGATAAAGTCTTTAAATTCTTCAAAAGGCAAAGAGAATAACTCAAACAGCATTTCATAAGCCCTTGGCACTGTTTTAGGGAGTTTTAAAAGTCTGGATTTCACCATTTCCCTACAAAAGTCCATAGCACTGATTAAGAGAGTGCATCAGAAACCTTCAGTCAGAAAAGCTGCAGTCAGAGCATTGACCTGCCTGTGCTGTCACCAGTTTGAAATGCAAACAGAATTAGGATTTAAACCAAAATATTTCTACTAAAAACCAACAAGGCCATTTATCAACAAGCCTCAGACAACAGGAGGGTTCATTTGAAAAGTGAGATGCACCCTCTCCTGCCAACTACTGCAGTAGTAAGCCATGGACTTAATAAAACTTTGGCTCCCTGTGAAAGGATCAGAGGTTCATCTGGGGGAAATTGGAGAAGCAATTAAAAGTAAAGCTCCTGCCTCGCCCAAATCTAGCTTTGTCTTAAACAGTAGACTGAGTATCTGCTGTGTGCCTGAAAGCAGAGCAATAACAACTTGGGGAACCAAGTATTGGCATGTACAGGCACACACAGCTAAACCTCTTCTGCTTAAAGAATTTCACCAAAAATCACTGGGAAATGAGCCAAAAATGTTGGGACCCAACATTCACCACCAGTTTTCAGTGGTGAAAGTGCTACTTGCACTGATAAGAACTGATAATGTATATCTATGTTCGCCTTTTCTCAGCTGCATTTGCAGCTCTGACAAAGGCTGTACAATTTTGTACTGTGCAAGCTGATGACACTTTGATCTTGTTTGAAAATCCAAGCTAAAATATAGCTGTCTTTGTGGCTGTGGTCTTCCTGTTGCCTTCGGTGTAAGCAAATCACTACTTCCAGTAGAACTAAAGATGACCCTTAAGAAAACGACTGTTTTAACACTCTCTTGGGTTTCTCTTATACCACAGGTTCACTCAAAAACAATGAGCCCATCAAAAAGCCTGTGAAAGTTCTGTCTCATAAAGGATTGCCATCTCCAGTAGACTCTGATAAGAAAACGTTAGATGAACTATGGCTCCAAAGGTAAGGAAGTGCACACACAGGGTATTCACTGTGCCTCCACTGAAGAATATAGTCAAAGTGGAGTCAGAGCAAGAATGCTGGGCTTTGGGAAGGACAGCTGGATTAAGTTATAGCTCTGATACATACCTTCTCTCCTTGCTGGTTTCAGTCTTAATGATATATAGTACTAGCACTGTGGCATAAAAGGTCTCATCAGTAGAAGTTTGGAGAAGACAGTGAAGGAAAAAGGGGGAACAAGAAGACAGTGGGGAAGATGGAAAAAAGGAAATGTGATGTAGGATCACCCTGTGGTATAAGCAAAGCAGGCAAACTGCCTTCAGAAATTTGTTGAGAGAATAAGAAGAGCCTGGAAGCATTTCCTTACGGAACATCTGAACATAAGGCTGGTCCCATTCTTGGCCTTCCCAGAGGGCTCACCTGAAGCCTGTTACACAACCCCACATAAGAAAACAGGATTTTATAGCTGAAGAAGTAGCTACAAAGATGCTTTCTAAAGTATTCTGAGTTTCTGTTTGCTGCTTACTTTAAAGAACTGACAGGCAACAGAGGCTTTCAGTGAGATAGTCCTTTTTGGCTTAAATCCCTCAATGACCTAGGTCCAGCAAAAGGCCCATAAATTTTCATAATCCCATATATATTTACCCTCCCCCCTGCTCTCCTGCCACTGCAGCCAGGCAGAGAGAGAAGCAGCTACAAAGTCTTACATTTTCAAATTAATTCTCCCAAACTCCCTCCCAGCTCTTCCTCTTGTGTGTATAACTGTGAGATAGTCCCCCATTTGTACTGTAGAAGTTCAAGCTGGAAGTGCTAAACCCTTGCCCTCTAAGCATGCATTATGCTGTACTGTGTGGTTCTAAGTGCTAAGCCCAGCTGTGTTGGTGTAATTCACCTTTCATTATGGAGAGGACTTCAGTAAAACAGTTTTAGCCAAATTACCAAGTTGGATTGAAATGAATTAATTGCCCTAGCTAAAGCTGACTGCCTTTGGCATTAAACTGAGCGCATGAAACTAGACAGTTACAATCTGCTGCGAAGTCAAACCCATCTGTCTTCCTCTTCTTGTGGCACAATCATCACTGTCAACCTCTGACATCCTGACATCGCCACTTAGGCAGCTGAAACGTACAAATTCTGATTCTCCCTGGAGCTGGAAACAATGAGCTTGTGCTGGGAGCCAAAGATGCTGCTGTGCACAGAGCTTGACAGGTCAGTACGTGTTCTAAATCATGTGTCTGCCAAAAGCAGGCAATGCTGCTGAGTGACAGCATCTCCTGAAAGCAAGCAGGGGAATTTGACAGGAAATGAGTCCGGAGTTCCAGCTCAAACTGAGCCCATTCCTCTTCTTCCCTTCTCCAAAAGATCAGCTGTAATTTATAAGAGAACCACTAGAAATCTGCATTGTGAAAAGCCTGCAGGAGCCTAAAGATATTGCCATTATTTGCAGTAATCACTATGCTCCCCCTTCTATAAGGAAAAGAAACCATTGTGCAGATAAGACATCTAAGATATTACCACTGGTCTCAAGAAACTCATTTAATCTCTCTCCAGAAGAATAAAACTGGTACCTGTTAGCCAAGAGTGCTTCTGAAAGCAGAAGCTAGCAGTTCTACAGAAAGGACAGTATAGGCCCCTCTGACTAGCACTGGGGTTCTCAGGAATGAATCACTACAATCCGGAGGGCAAGTGGGGCATCAGTGCTGCATCTCTTCACATTTAGCAGCGTCTCACAGCAACTAGATAAATGTTTGGGCGCAATCCCTTCTCCTTGCATGAAGAAAACCAGCAACTTTGACACAAATGGGTTCTTCACTGATAAGGATGTCACTTCACATATAGCCATGCTGCAGAATTTAGGAGAGGAAGTAAACACAGCAGGGCAATATAGTAAACAGCTCAGGAAAAGGCATCATTATCTGCGCTGTCCATAGATGTGATACAGATTTATACACTCTGGTTAAGCAAAAGCACCACAGGTGCCTTCAAATCCACCAGTGACTTGAATCTATGTGCTATTCAAATCTCTCGGAATAGTCAGGTAGTTCACTGATCTCAGAACAGTGATGTCTGAAAACATTAGAATGATCGCAAACATCACTGCTGGTGTTCCAGAATCTCCTATATGCCCTCCATGAGATACTTCTTATGAGCATTTTTATGCCTAACTATTCTCAAAGTACTTTTTTTTTCCATGATCTTTCTCCTGTGCAACCCTCAGCTCCCTCTGGCCACTCTCAAGTTTTCTCTACAACATCCCATGACTCCCTTCCAGTCTTTTGAATCATACAACGACCCAAACCCTCCGCATGACAAGCCACTTCCCAACAACTCAACTGATTTGCTCTGAACATTTCAGTGCTGAGCTTCCAGCACAACTGCTGTTTTTCAGGGTAACCAGAGCCAAAGACCTGGAAGGAACTGAAGTCAAATAAAAGCTGCTCTTTCCCTCTGTGATGAGTCCTTCCAGCTTCACAGAGGCAGCAGTTGTGTAGACTGAGACCATAGAAAGGCATCACAGAAAAACACCCACCTGGAGTGTCCCTCCACAACTGCCTCAGCTGAAAGCAGCTCCCACAGAGACTAAGAAATTAGTCATTTCAAACCCTAGAATGGAGATTCACTAATCAGTGTCTACCCTATATTACCAGCTAATAGGATGTTGCCTTCTCTTCATTTCTAATACAATACAGATGTTTTGGCAGCATGACTGTCTTATTTACCTTCCATTTCCCACTGAGTCACATTCCAAAAATGATATGTCTTTATTATGGGCCACTAGAAACAGCTGAAGAGAAACTCAGTGAGAAATTTCATGTTGCCAGGCTCACTGCAAGGTGATCAGTCTACTGGTGCAGAGCAAACCATTTCTTTAGGCTGATTACAAATCCTCCAATTCAGAGAAACAAAGATCATCCAAAATTCGTTTGACTGTGTTAGGTCTGAGTTTAAAGAAGTACTACAACAGTGAATACAAACAGTCACCTTCAGCAGAAAAAGAGAATCTAACTTCTTTGAATTTATGCAAATAAGTGTATTAGAAAGAAACAGTATGCACGTAAAACAGGACAGCACTCTGAAGGATGCCTGCCTGAATTTGAGTTAGCATCTCCTTAGAGCAACACTGTCGTGGGCAGCAGAGGGCACTGGTTATAGCACGGTTTAATCAGGAAAGCGGGGAAGCCGCTGGTGTGGCTGGAACCTCCATTGCAAAAGGTCCTAAACCATACTTGAGCAATTTCTTTCTATTTACGAAATAAATTGCTTACAGTCATCTCTTCTCTGTGCTGCCAGCGGTGATCAGTTTGCAAGTGGTGAAGTCAGGAACAGCTGGTGCAAACATGTCTACCAAACCTTTGTATTTTCTCAAACTACAACAGTTTTTGCTCCTTTAGAGATAGGCAAGCAGGTAAGTAGATAAATAGATAGATAGATAGATAGATAGATAGATAGATAGATAGATAGATAGATAGATAGATAGATAGATAGATAGATAGATACTTTTTATCCCTCTTCCTGTACAATCTGAATCGTAAAAAGTCTAAGAGCAATATTATTTGCGGGGAGAATAATTTTAAAAACTAGTAAATTTTCAGTAAAAATAGCCACTGTTTATACTGTCAACATCTCATAGTTCACAGGATCATACAGAACAGTAAGGAATAACATACATAAGTCTGATTAAGTATCCTTCCAGCATGCAGCCAATGGAGATCCCAGTCCCAGTCTGCCCACTTATTCTACCCAGTCTCTGTTTGCCAGGTTTTTCAGCCCAGTCATGGTTTCCTTACGCAGCAAGGTCTAGGTTTTACCCTCCTGCTCTCCCAGTCTGACCCACTTCATCTAGACATATCCTGACCTTCAGGTCCTCAACTAATCTCTCTGCTTCATTCCTTTGTTTCACCCTTTTTCTATCAGCTTCAACTTGCAATTCCCCATGATTTCCTCAGCCTACTATTTCCCAGACACATTATTCCTCTCTATTCCCTCCTGCAGCTCATATCTCAGCACCCTGCCATTCTCCAGGCCCTTTACCTTTTGGATTCTCATACAATCCTAATCTCCCACCCCTCCTCCTAGCTCCAGTGCTCCATTTTATAGCTTTTTCCAACTCTTTGTTTCCTAAAGCACCCAGGTGTGGATGAGTTCCTTTTTTCATAGCAGTTTCCTGGTCCAGAAGTAGACCTCTCCCCCTGCATACTTGAATCTTGCCCCTTGTGCTCTTCAACCAAGTGGTTTTCTCATCATGCTGCTGGGACGCAGCACAAGAATTACTGAGGTTACAGCAGAAACAGCCTTTATTCACAGTGCCTAGATTGGACCAGGGAGTTTTTATAGCTGCAATAGCAGAATTGTTTCTCTTAGCTCTGAGCAGGGCACACGTTCTCTCCATGGGCAGCAGCTCATGGATTTTAGATGCTACAATTTAAGTCTAACATTTGTATGTATTGCAGAGAGTGGAAAAAGGCCTGTAATTCCTATGGATTTTCATAAGTATGGCAAAGATGAAGCCCTCACAAATTTCAACTCATATAACAACAGAAACCAAGGCTTCCCAAGGATAGGTTTTCTGTTTTCCTTTAATAGGAATTCAATACTTTTTTCTTAAGCTTAAGCAATTGATGATTGTTTTCAATAAATCAAAAATAGTCTGTCTGTGGAAGATGGTCACAGTAAGTAAAAATGTAGCATCAAAAGGTTCAAAGCACCAAAATGCAAGGATCTCATAATAGGAAGTTCTGCACATTTTTAGTTATTGGTAAGGCTGCCAGCCCCAGCAGATATAATTAAGATATTTCAATGAAGGACGTTCAGGAGAACAGATGTGTTCTTGGCCTTTAGGATCTAAAAATATTAGGGATGAGGAGTTCCACTTATCCCCCACTAAAAAGTCAAAACCCAAAAATAAAACTTGCGCGCACACACACACACATCCATTGTCAAAAACACTGCTAAAAGCCACACATGAACAGAGAGAACCTGAATGAACCTGAAGGATGAAAATACCCTTGACTAGGTATAACATTATTCAAATCTATTATTGGCTTCACACTTCTCCACAAATATGGTTAGCTCGGATTAAAACAGTGCTTCTTACCTCATCTTATGGCCTTTCTTGGTGTGAAACTCCCACTGACTGGAAGGGTTTGGGGGATTTTTCATGAATAAGATCTGCTGGACTGCTGCTTCTCTTTTTAGTTTCTGGAAGAGGAGGTCTAATTTCTAAAAACTGCTATAAAAGAACATTAAAAAAATGCATTTCAATGTCATTTGAAGACAAGCTGTTTGCACAGCTTTATTCTAATGATTGCTTTGGAGTTTAGATGCACATAAAAAAATCTTAATACATATGATTAATCATTTTTCCTATGCCTGAAAATACAATTAATTAATCCCCCAAACTCAACTTAAACAAGATAATTGTAATAATGTAATTGTAAACTCACAGCAATTATCACATTTTTAATGCAACCATGGACCAGGTCAGCCAACATTTAAAGTCTTTTCCAACAGCAGTGCAGCGAACTTGGGAACAGCCTGCAACCACATGAACCCCTTCTTTACAGCATGTATGCAAGCTCAAACCAGCTCTCCTTCGCTCACAGGGAGCTGAACCATCCTTATGCTCTATGTCACCAGAGCACGTGGATCAGTCCCAGTGCCTTTGTGCTTGGGAATGCTAAGAAGTCCTGAGACAAAACTGGGCTTTGGTGTGTCAGGGAGTTGCATGACTTCTGTCACCAACAAGAGCACAATGCACTTGTGTGGTTCTGGGGTAGGATTTTTAACTGGTTGCTTTAATGTATGTGGTTCCAGTAAAACATAAAGTCAGATTCTTTTTTTTCCCCTACAACTAGACAGGAAATTTTAGGATGAAATACAGGCATTTTAGTCAGAAAACTGATTTGTCATCATGAGATTTAACTGACTTCGTTGATATGGAGGAAAGCTTTTTAGGGTCTGTATCAAATTTGTTGTTGATACAGTAACAGAGAAAGGAAAACCTCCTCCAAACTCCTACCCAGGTGGTTAAGATTAGGTGGAGCAGGAACTTCTGTCTGAGCCTGCAGTGTAAAACAATCCAAGGTGGCACTGCCATGTCCTGCCATCCATCTGCATGTCTGCCACCTCCACTATGCTGGCACTCACATTGAACTCACTCCATAGTGAGACAATCCAGACACAAACAAAGCTAGTTCTGCCAAAAAAAAAAAGAATAATTTTTCACCAGTGTAGCTGCCCCAACCTGCTCACCGAGAATGAAATGAGCGTGAGTGCTGGCAAGAAGCTGAGGTAGAAATCTGCCTCAGGGAGCCAAGCAAAAACTGGAATTGAGCAGCTAGGTCAGCTTGAAGTGCACACAGTCTTGTCAGTTGTGGAAGTAGGGAGGAAGAAAGAGGCAGCTGTACTGGAGCTATTCTACTTGGCACAAACAGGCCAGTATTGGCTGACTTAAAGTAGTATCTGGTGAATAAGGCATTCACCAGGTTCAAGAATCTTTTCCAGCGACCAGAGAAAGCAGAGCAGCTCCAGGAAGAGAGACTGATCCACCCTGGAACAGGCAGTAACATGTGGGATGGGAGGGAATGACACAGCCATGACTTGGACCTGGATCTTCTACACCCAGCATGAACATCCCAGCCACCAAACCACTGAGAAAATCACTTGGTTGCGGGTCTTCATTTTTCATTATGAACACTGAAAGCTTTCTGGTTAGTCTCCAAAGAGAAAAGAAAGACTTAGAAAATCCTGACAATTTTTGTAAGACAAAAATATCTCCTTCTTGCTAAATATCTGTCACCTCACTTGGGAGAAAAAGTATTTCTCAGGCACTTGTTCTGCTTACGGACATTCTCTGCATGTCACATGAACTATGAGAATAAACACGGAAAGGCAGAAAAAGCAACATTTTTGAAAGACCAAATTACAGTTAAAAAAGAGAAAAGTTCTAAGGGAAGGAAAATTAGACTATTAGTCATTTGATTGCTACACAGTGGAACAGATCTCCGACACAGAAATACGAGCTGTGGCCTCCCGTGGCCACAGGGGGTATTTCACTCTCAGCTGGTGGTCTCACCTCTTCGTGGCTTCCAAGGTATTTATTACCATCATTACTTTTAGTGATATTTTCGGGTTTTCATCTCAGGCCAAAGGTGAAATTATTTTGGAAAATCTGAAGTAAAAAGGAAGACAGGCAGGATCAAATTATCAAATTTGGGATCCTGGAAAGATGCTTTCTATTTCTGAATGTTTTTCACACCATGACCTAGATGCTTTTTCTAAAAAGAAATTTTAACCTGCAAGACATTTAACCCTTGGAAGGGAAGCAATGAGAGGGGTGAGAATCTGTTCAACTCCTAAAGCATACTTCTGATTTTTTGGTTTTTTAGTAGATACACCCAAAAGTTACATTTAGATAAATACTCATTTCAGCAGTGTCAGCAAGAGCTTATGCACTGACTTCCTTTTGCAGACTAGGGAGAAATCCCCACTGCTCTTGATCCTCCCCTTCAGAAAATAGTAAACAGCCTCCATGCTTTTCCAGAACTCAAGATAATGAGGCTCCACTTCTCTAAGAAACAAGCTTTTTAGCATCCCACCTGCTTACTAAAACCCTTGACAACATTCTTGCCCTGGCAGCAAGCCACCAAAAGTGACATCAGCCACTAGGCAGAGCTACAGACAGTCTCTGGTGCTTTATCTCTTCCACAAGGTTTTGGCTGCCCCCTTGTCTCCTCAAACCCCCTATAGCCCCTGTGTTTAATGTCTGATAACTCACTTTCATCTCATACTACCCATCTACCTCATGACAATCTTCCCCATACAGCCCCAGCTGTCATGCTTTCCTCCTCCTCAAGTGCAAAAGGCTGTCTACAGCTACAGCTCTCACCCTCTTCCTGATTTTTCCTATCAGTTGTTTGGTCCCTCCAGCTTCCCAGAGTGGGGCTGGACCTGGGCTGTACTGACAGCTTTGAGCCTTCAACAACATTTCCAGCTGTTTTTCTTTGCTGTTCTGCCTCTTAATGACTTAAGGACCGAGCTCTCCGCTGTGCCAGATTGAGATCTAGTTCACATAAGCTGAAGGAGTTTTTCTGAATGTGCAGTCATGCGCCGATTGGAAGCTATCCTGATGTACTATTTAGCAAATACAATATAAAAATGACAAAAAGGAAATCATATTACACACAGAGGCCAACACACGGGTTTTATGTTGGTGCATAAATTATGTTACCACGAACAGAAAGAAACACAGTTATTTATGCAACAGGGAGCAAGCGAACACGGGGAATAGCTAAGCGTTTTCTGGCTGTTAACTCCTCGATTGCAACGTGGTGCAGATGACGTTTTTTTTTAGCTGAGGGTTGCTAACATGTAGGGAAGAGCTGCGCCCAACCTGTCCACAAGCCCTCAAACTGATCCAAGGGTGTAACCGTATTCTGGAGCTCAAGAGGATTTACCCCTGAGGCGGAAAAACAATTACCTGAACGAAGACAG
Source organism: Psittacus erithacus (assembly GCA_009867235.2). Classification (NCBI taxonomy): domain Eukaryota; kingdom Metazoa; phylum Chordata; class Aves; order Psittaciformes; family Psittacidae; genus Psittacus; species Psittacus erithacus. The sequence goes on from WYDI02024331.1 coordinate 16,279, forward strand.
ATATAGACCATTGAGTACTGAGATACTTACTGCTTAAACGAGACAATATATCCTTAAGGAAGTAGCAACGCTAAGGAAGGGGAGACGGGGGAGATGACTGAGAGGGTGCAAAGCCCTGCCGGAGGAGGAGAGGAGGATAGCGGTCAATCCTGCGGGGTAACCAGGGGTGCAGTTCCCAGCAGGAGGGATTAGGCTGAGTTTCCCAGTTACATTCCTCCATCTCGGGGTTTCAATCCTGGAGAAGAAACGCACCATATGCACCAGATCTGGAAGCAGTTCAGGAGGAGACCCCCTCTCCTACCCCTTTTTCTCCTTCAAAGACGGTGCCAGCCGCACATAGGCAGAGAGGTGCAGGGGATGGGGGGCAGCGCTACACCCTGGGTCTGAGGGAGGAGAACCCCCCCTCCCGCTGTGGGGTGGTTGTGCATGGAGCAGAGGGGGCTGAGGCCCGGACTGGTGCACGGGGTGGGATGGCGGGTGTAGGTGCTTGCTGGGGGAGGATGCCTTGCTGGGGAGGGGAGGGAGGGGATGGAGACGGGGCTTTCCAGCATC
>WYDI02024331.1:18030-112756 GCA_009867235.2 Psittacus erithacus
AACATCCCCTACCCCTTACCCCCCCTCCCCCCCGCGCCCTTCGGGGGGGGGGGGGGGGGGGGGGGGGCGCGGGGGGGGAGGCGCGGGGGGGGGGGGGGGGGGGGGGGGGGGGGGGAAGCTCTGAGAGGATTTGAGGCTGCTCTCGAGAGGCTTCGGGGGGAGCGCACTGGGGGGTGCCTGCGGAGCGGGTCCGAGGGGACCGGGAATGCTCTGAGGGGATCCGGGGGGCTCAAAGGGTCTCGGGGTGCTGCGGGGGCGCCCCGGGGGCGGCCACAGCTCCCCTCTCCCTCCCGCGCAGGCTGGTGCCTTCCTACCCCCGTTACCGTGGCAACCGCCCGGGCTCCCCCAGCCCCGCTCGGCTGCCGTCGCCGGAGCTGCTCGGCAGCCGCCTGCCGCCGCCGGCCATGGAGCTGCTGGCCGCGGCCCTCAGCGCCGCCTGCGCCCTCGACCAGGACGGCTCTGCGGGACAGCCCGGCAGGTGAGCGGGACTGAGGGGCATGGGGGGATGCGAGGGGCCGCGACCGGGAGCGGGGCGCCCCGCTGCTGCCCCTGAGGATGCCTCTGCCTCCCACAGGGAGCCCCCCGCGGCCGCTGAGGAGGGCCCCGCCGCAGCCACGGCGCCGCCGCCTGCCCACCCCATGACGGCCGACTCCTGGAGGAACCTCATCGAGCACATCGGTAAGGGGCCGTCCAGCGGCCGTCCCGGCCGGGTCGTGCCGCCACCGCGCTTTCCAACTTCGCCGCTTTGCCCACTGCCCGCGCTGGCGGCGGCACAGCAGCCCCTAGAGGTGCTGCCGCGGGGAGTCGGGACCCTCACCCTCGCCGATGTCGTGTCCCATCCCCTTTAAACACCCCCAAAACCTCAGCGTTTAGCGAGTGGCACCCAGCTCTGAACCCGAGCGGTACATGGCAAGAGGCAGTCCCAGGCAGGGGTAGTAGGGTGGCTGTGTTGTGGGAGCCCAACTCTCTGTCCTTGGTCTCTTGCTGTTAGTGTAAAACGTCATAACCATCGCCGTACCAGTGACTTTTTGCTGTCTTTAGGGGCAGCAGGTTTGCATGCTGCCTGACATGAGATCTTACGCTGTTGCTGAGCAGCTTTACCCTCATTCATAAAAAATGATTAGTTTTTGCAATTACATAGTCATTAATTGTTAAGGCTATAGCCAACTTTCTGCTGAAATCTTATTCTGCATACTCAAAAAGGCATAAGTCTAAAGCACAGGGTCAACCATCATGTTGGACATTAGCTGTATACACTAGGGTAGCATTTGCAGCAGAGAAGTAAAGTCATTTTACCATTTGCAGTCTCTTTATAAAGGGAGAGTGAAGACTATTGGGTGGTGGTGGAGAGGATGGGTATGATTTTGCTCTTGTGGTATTTCTGAATTTATTTTTTTCTTGTGGGATGTGGAGAGGACTTTCACAGCTTGTTTCTTGGTTTCCCACATGGTATGGTGAGATTCTCCACAGAGATCTGGGCAACTGCAGAGTGAAACTCTATCCTGAGGCAGGTTTTATGGTGGGAATAGAGAAGCTTCATTTTTTGAACAGTTCTGATCAATTTCAGGAAATGAAATTGCAAAATGCTTGAATCTAGAGGGCAGGAATGTGGCACTTTGCATGGGGAAATCAGGTAGATAAATCCCATGAGCAGTTAGGTGAGCTTCTCTGCCAGGAACAAGGAGGCTTCTCATGCGGTCTCTGGAGTTTGGTGTCAGGTCATGGCAGGCAGGGCTCATTCCTGAAGCACCTGATGCCAGTGGGACAGTGCTGGAAAAAGGGCTGGTGTGAAACCAGCAGCCTGACAGTGCCTGTCAAGACCAAACAGCTGAGTTCGGCAGGCCATCTGGAGGAAAGTGGTGAGCAATTTACATACTTGCCAGATCTGTTACTTGCATGTGGCTGTGTAAGTACTAACCTCCCAAGGCAGATGTGACATATTTTGTCAGTTTCTTAAGAGGCATGGTAAAAATACTTAAGCCAGCAGGACTTCAAATCTATCCAGTTGCTATATTAATGTATATTTTTATGTGGTGTGTATCAGAGGGATGCCTGCTGTGTGATAGATCTGCACTCGTCTGTGCAATTGCAAGTAGGTCTGTCGCACCTTGATGGAGGAGACGGGGTTTGCTATTCTAATCCCCAACAGAGGTGTCATTTCAAATGGCTGGAGCACACTCTCTCCCTTCCCTCTCTCTTGCCTTTGAGACATTAATGGTCTTTTTGCTTGAAACTGGAGCAGAGAATTTCAGAGAAGACGTCTCTGGACCTCCTGAGATTTTACATGGCTTTCAATGTAATAGCATTCACTTTAAGAGCACTGTGAACTCTCTAAGGCAGGCATTTCCACATTTAGTAACTAGTTTGTCAATTTCCCTCACAGTTTTTGAGAGAGCTGGGAAGGGAGACTGTGACAGCAAAATTAAATGGAATAAACATGAAGGGAAGAGTCTGTTATGTACTATACAAACTATGTAAATACCCCTTAGGAAGATCATCCTTAATCACTTATGTCAACAGGCAACACCAAACCTGTGCTCTGACCACATAGCTAACCTCTATCGAGGTCACAGTAGGGACAGTTGGGGCGTTAAGCAATGAATGGAACTTTTACAGGTCTCTGACATTTGCTCGCTTACTAAATGTAAGCATTTACTAAGTCATTGTATCTTCTGAGTCACATGCAACTACTGATCTCAGCTTCATTCTACACAATGTCAGTTCCCAGATGTATTGCTCTCCTTTCAACAAGTCAAAACCCTGTTTCCTGACCTTGCATCTGTTATGCCACCCATCTTGTGCCACAACCATCTCCTGCTTCATCTAGTGTAGAATTTTGCATGGCTTCTCTCCTTCTCTTTATCACCTAGGCCTTTGCTTCTACCCATTGTATCCTCTTTACCAACACATGGATGGACCTTTTACCTGAAGATAGAAAGATATCTTTTATCCTTGCTAGCACAACCCTCTTTGTTTCTGCCTACCCTTCTTCTCCCTAAACATGTACCTGTCCCTTCGTCTTTCTGCTGGTATTGGCTTTCTGCTTCCTCCCCATATTGCTGTCTGTGGTAGAGCTTCAGCTAGTCTCTCATCTTCCCCATAAATGAGTTACCTTGCTGTTATTTCCAAATGAGTTCTGGTGGTAGATGCCTTTAGTCATATGTACGTATTTGCCTTTGCCTGCCACTGAGGGCTCCATGGGTCTTATCTGTTTGATTGGCCAGACAGGGAATCTGGAAAAAAAATCAAGTTTCATCACCTGGATTTTATTTCCTTAAAAGCAAGGGGAGACTTGTCTTGAGGATCTTTTTCGAAGGGCTGCTTTACAGATCTGCACAAGGAACATTAAATCCCTCTTACGCAAAGTATCCTTAACTGCCTCTGACTTGCAGGGCAGACCCACCAGCACAACATGGCTGTGCAATCAGACAGTGTAAGTATAATTTTCTCCAATATGAGTAAAATAGATTATGATTCAGTTTCCCAGCATGTCTTCCTTTGAGTAAAGCACTGCCCATACTGCTGCAGGGTGGTACTTCCCAGCCTGTCCTGCTCTCTAGTGTGCAGAAGGCATTCAGTGCTCTATCACACTACAGCCTTCAAGCACAGGCCAAACTTACAGATAGATCTGTGCCACCGAAAGCAGCTCAGATTTAGCAGGCTCTCCACTCTGTTCCCCAAGAAGCCTTTCCACCCTACTATATCCTTTGCACCCTCATGGATGCTGCATAACAGGCAGAAATGCTTTGGAAAAACATACAAGCTTAGTTGACGCAGAGAGAAATTATGTAAGTAGCAGCAGCATGCAGAACTTGGGGGGAACTGTCCTCTCTCTGGTTATCATGTAGGAAGCTAACAGAAGCCTGTATGGTTTCCTAGGCACAGCTACCCTTATTGCTATTTCACTCTGGTGTTGAACATCTTTCCAGGCAGAACAGATAACAGGATACACTCGCGGGCTGCAAGAACGATGTCCCTGTGCTTGTGCTTTTCCCCAGGCATACCTCTGATATAGTCCTAACAGTGACTGGCGCAGAGACTTGTGAAAACTGGTCCAGAGATTTGACAGGCAGTAGCATATGCATTTCTGACCTCTCTAGACAAACTCCTGTCCTAGTTGCCTCTCACTTTATTACACATAGGATCTGCTTCTGAGATCCAATATCACGAATGCATGGGACCAGATAAACTTTAAACCCTAATGATCCAAAATAAATTATGTATGTTGTGCCTTTTTCCTTTTTTTTTTCAACATCAGTAACTTTTCTCTTTATTCATTCATGTTACACCTTGCAATTTAAGTACAAAGCAAGGGAGCTAATGTAAATTGTGTTCCTTCAGTTTGAGTGAGGAGAGTGACTCAGTGCAGGCTCATGCTTTCTTGTCTTTTCATATCTTCTAAATGATATTTCATATTCAAGCAATTAATATTCTGGTCCTACCGATGGTCCAGAAAGAGAAGTGGGACAGTAGAAAGTCCTAGGAGAGACAGAGTATCTGCTCAGGATGGCCAAGGAATTTCAGTATTCCTGCCTTTTCCATGCTGCCAGCTGGAATCAGGGGTGGGGGCAAATCCTGTGCGATTTCGTCTGCTCCTGAAGTTTATAACTGAAACTCAGAAGATGCCTCTTGTGATTGATGTGCCACAAGATGGTGTGAAATCAGAGCCTTTTCCTTAGTGCTGTAGCATTCGGGTACCTTTTGAATGTGAATTTCCTGTCTTCAATCATAACAGAAACTTAGACAGAAAACACAGGAGAATATTAAGCAACACGTCCAAGGCTAACCACAAAGTTAACACCAAAACAAGCTAGTGACTGTAGCTTGTTGTCCCGATGCTTCACCTGTCCAATGCCTTAACAGCAGCTCTGTTTTTCCTCCTTAGGGATTTTCAGGGCCATCAGATTGCTCCTTGAAAGTAGTTTCAAGGTATGCAGTATTAGGTTTCTAGACACACAGTTATGCATACCTAACAACCTGTTACTTGTAACATAATAATACTGCAAAGAAAGTTGAGGTTTAAAAGAAATGTTTTAAAGCCTGGCAAGTAACAAACCACTTGTTTTATGTCTTCCGATGGGTCATGGATTAGTCTTAACTGTTTCTAAATGTTTTGTGAGAGCAGACTGTTGACAACACTTTAGATTTAGAAATGGCCTTCCATTTATAGTTTCCATTTCTGGCTGAAATAGGAACGCTGGAATTGGCTTTTTTGCTTAGCACAGATGGGATCTCTCTCATCTCTGCTGAGACCAATTGATGCAGAACAACTATCTTTGCCCACAGTACATTCCTTCCCTTGTTCAGCTGTAACCTCTCAGACCTGTTATGTTGCCTCCTAGGGCTCTTGTACCAGGAATATCGAGATAAATCTACACGCCAGGAGATTGAAACCAGACGACTGCAGGATTCACAGACAGACCCTGAGGAGAGTTCACCCAGCGAGGAAACCCCATCTGAAGCAGAACCTACCGGGACACCAGAAAGCAAAGCTCCACCACAAATCAGTTTGCTGAGGAACTCCAACTCCAGGTTCAACTTATGGCAGGATCTTCCTGAGATCCGGAGCAGTGGGGTCCTCAGCATTCTCCAGCCAGATGAGATCAAGCTGCAGGAGGTAATGGGGGAAGGTGGAATGTTTTTTGTCTGGGTCACTGCTTAAAAGAGTGAGAGTGAATTAGTCAAATGATCAAGATATAAAAATGAAAAGCCTCATAGCAGTCACAGACAAGCCTTGCCCTATACTCCTGTGCCATGATTGCTTCTCAACAATGATGAGACCATTGTTGCTGTGTGTCTGTTCAGCCCTGGCTCATGAGATTGTACCCAAAGTGCTGGGGAACATCTGAGGGTGTGAGCAGTTTCCCCCAAACTTACTTGGATTTGCACAATCAACCTTTATGAATCCTGGGTGTATACAGTGCCACTCTTGTCCTGGCTGAGTTGTAACTTCACTGTTATACTGGAAAGGCTTATGTTATGAACTGCAGGGATGTGCTACTTATGCTCTTAGTAGAAGGGATTGGTGTTTACATAGGGTAGCTTGGGCTGGCAAGAGCAAGCTGTTAGTGCATTAGATTGTGTCTGAAGGTGGCTGAAATGGTTTGTTGCTTTTCCATGATCTTCCTCTGCATTGGTTATTTTTATATCAGATGTGTTCTGTATACCTGGCAAAACATGGTACTTTTAACTGCCAGCATTACAAACACAGTATGGCATCCGAAAAATAATGAGCTTTTATTTTTCTTTCTGTTTCAAAGTGAAGAGTCTTTTACAGAGAAACATTTGCTTAAAAGTTTGCACTAGAGATTTCAAAACTTGCAATTTCTGTTGAGTTATGTTCATTACCTGTGGGTGTTTTAAGGAAAAAATCTCTGCACTGCTAAACCCTAGCACTAAGTGTGATGAATTTTCTTCTCTCTGCTTAAATAACAAGAGAAATAAAGCAGATGGAGATGGGACTTTGCTGCCTTAAAGAAGTGCTGTTTCCACCAATGTTAGTTTATCAGAGCTGAAATTTTCTTCCTATTTGTTCTGGGGTTAGCACAGTGAGAGATTATAAAATTGCTAAAGCCAGAAAGCTGTGAAATTGGCTGAACATTGAATAAAGTGAAGAACTGGCTTTGTGAGGACAGTGAAGGACAGGAAACAAGGAATGATGAAGAAATCTCTGAGGCACTTAAAGAGATAAGGTTGAATTCAGTCTTGCTATAGGTGAGCACTGCTTGCTCCTGCAGTGCTGGAACGGTAGTACTTATGTTGGATATGAATTAGCAATGTGAGCTGTACATGAAGACTTGATGAAGTGAATGTAAAGTTTTCAACTTCACAAAGGAGAACTGGAAGAATTTACCTGAAGTACAGAGCAGCAGAAATTCTGGAGTAACTGTCTAAAGTACAAAATCATTCCTTTCTGACCCATTTTATCCTCAAACCTATGGTAAACACAGGGACTAGAAGAGCTTGCAGCTCTTCAGCCAGAAAAGGTAGAACAAGAGTATTATTTAGACCGCAGGGAGGAATACCAGTACACAAACTAAAAGTTGAAGCAAACACCCCTGTTCAGAGCTGAGGAAGGGAACCACACCATAGCTGTGATGGAGCAGGGCTTAAACAGTCAGAGAAAAAGTTGCTCATCTGCAGTAATCTACAAAATTAAAGATAAGAACAAGAGGAGGAATCTGGTCTTGATTTTGGCAATGACAGGAAATGACTGAGCAGGTTATCAGTACAAGATAAAAAACAACACCTAGGTGTTTTTCAAGCATCAAAACAAGAAACTTGACAGGAAAAGCAATGGATGCTTTATAAGTGTCATGGAAGGCAATTTGTCATTGTCCTCACTGGAGCAAATGAGCTGGAAAACGGAGTTTCAGGAAAAAAACCAAAACAGAAAAAACAAAAAGAGCCCACCCAAGCAAGGAGGGGAAAAAACCCAAACCAAACAAAAAACCCCACCAACCAACCAGCCAAAAAACCCAAACCACTTCTATCTCTCAGCAATTGCAGCAAAAATATGTTGCAGCATGGCCCATTAGCCCCACGAATTCAAATAGAATTCAGACAGCGGCGCCCTCTGCGACACCAGCCTTTTTCATCTGAAATGAACGTGAGAGCAGCAAGATGTAAAACTGGAAGATGTACAAATGCAGAAAAAGGAAGAACAAAAGAAGAAGGCAGTTACAGACCACAGAGGTCAAGGAAATATGAAAATGGTGGGCTACTGGAATAAAAATAGAGATTTCTAAGTCATTGGTAGGGAAGTTTTAATTATCTAGGCATCTGTTGAGCATCAAACACAGCAAAAGGTGCATCACCAAGGGCTTTCTTTTAATTTAATAGAAAATTAAAGAATGCAAGCAGAACATGGCAAAAGAAATGTTCTTTGGGTTCTGACATGGAATCAACATGGAGGAAATGACAAGCAACTTGTATGTAGCAGGACAAACAAGTGACTAAAGAAAACACACACTCCCTACATTAAATGTGGGTTAGGTTAAAAGAAATTCCATCACCAAAGCACTAGGCTCTGAAAAGGTCGTCATCCGCAGATTAGAAGAAACAACACTCAGTGAAACTTCTTTCAGCGTGACTGTTTTTGTGGAGTGCCTTCGGTTTTTCCTCTTTCCCAGTTCAGTTCTCTACCTTTCAGTTTATTTCCATCTAGTTTCTTCATTTTGTCCTTTTCTTCTTGTCGACTGTATTGATTTTCCTACATTGTGTTCATCTTGTATTTTAGGAGGTTCAAAGCTCAGTGGAACTTGGCCAAAACAACTTATTAATAAAAACAGTTTAGCGAAGTATTCTCAGTCTTGGAACTGAACCATTTTTGCTAAGATAGATGAGCTTTGATAAAGCTTTTGCCAGGGATTATTTGGATTCAGGTCTCTCTGGTGTTATAAAAAAGGGGCAGAGACAGACTGATCTGCACCATGTGTCATGGTGTGAATTTAAATCAGAGAGCTGCTGCTCTGAAAATGTTCTTTGCTGGGGCAAAAGAGGGACTTAAACCTGGTTTTGCACAGTGGTGACATGGCCTCATCCAGCAGGTGGATGTCACACTGGTCCTGTGAAGGCAATCATGTCTGAGAGCTGCTCACAGGCAATGCTGTGGCATCAGATCAGAACAGCATCCCTCCTAGACTAGACCAGAGTACTCCCTTCTTACCTGGTAGTTTACATGAAGAAAGTGGTTTACAGAGCCATTTGGAGCAGGTATTTCCAATCTATGCAGTAAAACGCAGTATTGTCTCAAGGGAATTAAGCTCATAGAATGACTTACTCCTGTCTTTGATGACTCTTAATTTTTTCTCATTTTTTATCTCCTACATTCCCTTCTTCCTTAGGCTTCACTTCTCTTGTCCTTTCTCAGTCTGCCTGCCAAAACATAAGCAATGAAAATTATTAGTATGGGAGATTATGAGATTTCATGAAGGTAACGACCTAGAGGGCTGATGGAACAGTGTTGGTCATGTTTCCAAGAGATGGTTTCAGATTGTTTGTAGGCTAAGGAAGGCAGTATTGCATCAATTGACATTTAGTTCATTTTTTTTCCTAATTATTTTTGCAGAGACCAGAAGCTTGTACTCTTTCTAATAGCGACTGCTTCAAGCTAGCAAAGCTCAGTTATTCCACAGTGACCACATCATCACATTGCATGGCTGGATGTTTGGTGCCAGTTTAGGAGGTTTGCAGCTCATACTTACCATTCAAAAGGGAGGCAGCAGTCTGGGCTGCATGGAATAGGGGATTTGGGCCTGTAAAGGACCAGTTGGTTCTCCAAAGTAAATTCAGAAACCTGTGTCTTGCACACGCTGTAAACACTTACAGAAGCTTGTCCCAGTTAGTGGAGATGCTCTGTACTTTCTTAAGATCTCCTTTAAATCAGAACCCTGTGCATCGATGTTTTTACTATGGTTTTTATTATTTCTTAGTATGTTTTACACTCTGCATGTACCCATGCAGATCCAGCATCCCTCACCATGGTGAACAGCAAATACAAGCAAATTAATTTCTCCAAACAGGAAGATCTTGGACTATACTGCAGTGTCATATAACCCAGGAATATGTCAGGAGTATAACCAGGTCTCCGTACCTCAGGTTCTTCTGTGATACATAGCAGTATTTCCAACAAAAGTCCAAAAGCTGATCAGGAGAGAAGTTCAAATCATGCATTTAAAATGAAAAATACAAAACAGAAAAAAAACCCCATCCCCACTAAAACACCCTCCACAAACAAAAAACCACCAAAAAAGAACAACTGGTTCGGAAGGTATTTTTCCATATTCACAACACAGAAAATACTGCATGTACCTGCTGCTCCACTGATCTCCTCAGCTCTAGCTGAACTCCTGCGACCTCTGAGAGCTGGCAGAGCTCAGGGACATGCACCCTGTTGCCCTCACTGGGGAGCAGCAGGGGAGCTACAGGCATAGGGGAGCTTGGGCTCAAGGATCAAAGCAGCTTTGGGTTCAATGAAGTGAGACTTTCACTGAGCTACCAAAAGTTTCCTCTTAAGTAGCGGCAGCGTGGGCCTGTCCCAGAACAAGAAGCCCAAGACACAACTTCATCAAGAAATATCTGAGATAGGATCTAATGATTTTTCACTGTTTTGAAGCCCTTGTTAATCTTCAGTTAGTCTTACTTCAACTAACAGATTAAGTAGTTGTGTAAATAATCACCTTGCTTATCTAGCTCTCAGAAAAGACAACAAAGACTTGCCTGGAGAATAAGGGAGCTCTGGGTGGCAATAGTGGAGTGACCTTGCGGCACCTGCTGCAGGCAGAAGGCTTTATATCCTCATCTCATTAAATTGTTTATCTCTGAACCAAACCACCAATTTGTCTTTCTGCTTCCCCAGGACACTTCCCTGGCCTGAGGAAGCCAGGCTTTGCTCCAGCTTTCTCTTCTAACAGAAGTAAGGGCTGAAATTCAGAGATTATTTATGACTTATAGTAAAAGTTAGGGACTCCTGTGTCTAGTCCCAGTCCTTGGTGAATTGGGTCAGAAAAGTATATGGCCAGGGCTGACTGGGGAGCATGACTTGGACAATTCCTTTGGGTCAGAAAAGACATAGGGCCTTGAAGCACCATGGCTGTGTATTTGCATTAGTGCTCCCAAAAGGAGCACATTATGCACTGGGAGTGCAGTGTGCTGGGTGCTGTACATCCCAGCCCATACAACATGGCTTTGCTAAAACACAGGTGTAGAAGGTGCAAGGAGACCCCTCCTGGGTAGCACAACAAGTCACAGTGAGCAGAGCAACAAGCCAGTGCTGTCATGATCAGCAGGGTGTTGGAGGGTGTACTGGGGCTGCCAGGAAAATTCCTCTAAAGGGAGATGGAAGTGCAGGACTGCAACAAGTGGACACAGAGGGGGCTGGTGCCTGCAGCAGCTTCAGGTCAAGATTAAGTGACACCAGGGAGGAAGGAGGGAGCCCATGGAGCCCTCATGTGCATGCACGTGCACAAAATCAGACTGCTTATATACAATGAGAAAGAAAGATAATTCTGCTGGAGAGATTCAGTGGAGGAAATGGGGTCAAACAACTTCAGAGAGAGATAGAAACAGCCCGGTCTGGTGGTTGAAGGAGGAGATCTTCCCCGTTCAAGTCACTATCCTGTGTAACACATGACAAATGTCACTGTGGGCTTACCTCTCCCTGTAGTCTGAGGTTGGTGGGTGGGTGCAAGATCCATGACTTATGTTCTCATTAACACTGTTCTACTATAGAAAGTACTTGTTGATTTCCTCTGGAATTCTCCCCCAGGCCATGTTTGAGCTGGTTACTTCGGAAGCCTCCTATTACAAGAGCTTAAATCTGTTGGTGTCTCACTTCATGGAGAATGAACGTCTGAAAAAGATCTTACACCCATCTGAAGCACACATCCTCTTCTCCAATGTCCTTGATGTCATGGCTGTTAGTGAGCGGTAAGAACTGCTGCTGGGTTTTAGTCCAGCTGAGTGGCACTGCTTTAACTAACCTCATTTGCAGAGGGATGGCGGAGCTGGGCAGGGGCAGTCTGTTACCAACTGTCTTTTCAAAGAACCTGTGGATACATGTCTTGCTTTGAACCCCAAGGCCTTCTTCTGGCATTCCCCTGCAACAGACATCACAATTAATATGAGCACTGGGTTTCTCACCTAGCTTCCTGTTGGACCTCGAGCAGCGAGTGGAGGAGAACATTGTCATCTCAGATGTGTGCGATATTGTCTATCAGCATACAGTTAACCACTTCTCCGTGTACATCACCTACGTCTCCAACCAGACCTACCAGGAGAGAGCTTACAAGCAGCTTCTGTGAGTGCCGGTGCTTGATGCTATATTATTGTGCAAAATAGCACAAGATTTTGCTGTAATTTTGATATATATGAGAAAGGATTAGGTGGTACAGAAAAGGATTTCCCACGTCACTGATTTTTCACTGCACCTATAAAAAGGCTTTATAGCCAGGGTGGGGTGATGCAGTGTGCAGGTATCATACCAAGTAAATTCAGAGCCAGCTTTTTCCAACTGTGAGAAATATTCATGATGTACACAAGGGCATACACTTGTGAAATAGATGTATTTTTAAACTGCAAGTACAGGCAAGAGATTGAAAGCCCAAGAATGTAATACAGATCTCTGATGACAAGAACACCCAGTGTTTTTCCCAGACTGCTCAGCAAGGCATTTGAGCTCCCCAAAGCTGTGATTTTTTTTTTTTTTTGTGTTTCAGAACAGAATTTTCTTAAAAGAAAAAATAAAGTAAGCTATTAAAAAAAAAAAGCCATTTTCTTCACGTCCTGGTGTCACACATGCAGACACTACCTAGGCCTGAGGATAAAATGCAAAATATTTTTGCAGTAGTTTTCAAGCTTAGCAAGTCTTTTGATCCAGTAGGAACTGTCTTTCCCCAGCCCAAAACAAAGAGTGCCCTCCAAGCTTGTCTTCTAGCAGGAGAATAGGTTTTTCTTTAGTTACAATGTCCTAGATTCTTTCGGGACAGCCCATTGCACATACTGCGCTGTATTTCCTCCCCTTAGCAGCAGGTAGTTCAGGGGAGTGTAACAAACCCTAATCCTATCCTTTCTCTGCTCTCCAGCTTTTGAGGAACAAAAACCCCAACATTTTAAGGGCCCTCTGTTGTGTTTGGCCAACTGTTGTCTCCAAAAGGAGGGTACCACTGGGTTTCCTTCAGTCAGAGGCAAGCAATATAGCAGCAGAATATGAACAGTTTGCCTAGACTCATTAGCTACACACTCAGAAGTGAAGCAGCAATAGGCTGGATTACTTGAGCTTGAAAAGGATCTGCTGGAGATAGAGGTATTCCTAGGTATGAATTTAGAAGGCAGAGGACATAAAGCAAACTGAAAAGAATAGACTTGTTCCACAGGCTCCTAGCTGGCACAGCAATTCTACAGCACTTGGTTGAACTCAAAGTCTGAGGTGTGGTCACAGCTTGCCCCATTTGGCTGTTCCTCAGATGCACTCAGGTTCATTCTGCTGTGGCTCTGGGGAGTCATACCATCACACAAGTACCTGCTGTAGCAGGGAGAAACAAGTACTATGGCTTCTTTTAGATGCTTCTTTTAGATGCTGTGACACACAGCAAAGACAGGTTTTGCACAGCTAGCAACCTCTTCACATCCACGCTGTTTCTGCTAGCCAGGACTCCAGCAGTGTAAGTCTTCCTCAGGGCCCTGCAGTTGCCCAAAAGCACTGACTTTGACTATGACAGCTGGGCTTTTAGCTGCTTTGTACAGCTGTGTCCATGGCCCAGCAATACCCTCATCTGCTGCAAATCATCAGGGTATGGCCTATGCCCTTCTCAGGCCAGGTAATGATTTCCTTCCTCCAGCTAAGCAGCAGCCAGGAGCAGCCAAGCCTGAGCTGTTTTGTGACTTGTCTTGTTCTTACGACTGAGCAAATTTCACCTTGTCACAGAGTTCCAACTGTGTAAAAATGTATAATTATGCCTCTGACTCATCTACTTGGACACACACCCCATTCACACGCACCCACGCAGACAGCGCATGCTGCTGAGCTAGATGTGCTAACACATGTGAACACTACCATGGCTTCTATATTAAAAGTCTATATTTTTCCCTCCCCCAACACTATAAATAGTTCTGGATTTAAACTACAATACACCTAGAAGCATTCAGTCCCCTTTTCTCTCCTACTGGGAGAGGCAAGGCAGATGATGTCTATGGGACTAACCTCCTTTTGGGTCACCAGCCACATACCAGAGGCTCAGGCAGAGCAGCACTCAAAGTCCTCACCTTTGTTCTGTCTCCTTTCAGGCAGGACAAGCCAGCATTCCGAGAAGTGATCTCACAGCTGGAGCTGGATCCCAAGTGCAAAGGCCTGTCTTTTTCTTCCTTCCTCATTCTGCCGTTTCAAAGGATCACTCGGCTCAAGCTGCTGGTGCAGGTAGAGATTTGCATTCTTCTCTCTCTTCTAAGGGTCTTCTGGATCACTCCATTTTTCTTTTCAGCAGTTGTGAATGAGGCTCAGATACAGCCACAGTCAACCCTAGAGATGGATGAAGCCTTTCCACAGAATTAGACATTATGAACAACTATGGAAAAGATTTAGTCACTCAGAGACCATCCCCAAGCTAGTGTTGAATTTGTCACATAGCTTTTACTGAACAAGAGTTGTCTGTTAGTGCCGCTCCATCTATTTTTCCTCTTTTTTTTTTTTTTATTAAATATAAAATAGGAGTCTGCCTGCTGTATTTCTTTTAGACGTAAGGTCAGATGGGACCAGTTTTTAATGAGAAAGAGGAACTAAGAGGTGAGAGTCATTGTACTCTGTCATCTACCCTGTAATGAGGCTGATGGCCAGAAATAACTCAGAGGCTAGTTTGACAGTTTCTGTGCTGTCAAATTGGGATCAGAATTAACACAGCATTTCGTCCCCTGCAGAATATTTTGAAGAAAGTGGAAGAGAAGTCTGACAGGGAAAACACTGCCCTGGATGCACATAAAGAGCTGGAAACAGTAAGTCTGAATGAGCTAAACTGAAGGCTATTAAAATGAAATCATCATGTTCATTCCTCCCACCTTTCCCTCCATAAAAAAAGACTTACAAACTACACTCAGTCCTGGAGCTGTCCCTTTAAATCCTGTCACTGTGTTTCAGGTGTGGAATTTTTTTCCTGAAGACTTTCTTGGTCTCAAAGATAGACTAATCCAGCAGCACTCAGATGTCAGTGACAAGGAGTCCCTTGCTAACAACACATGTGTATGTTTCTGTGGTAGGAAAGGGCAGAGAGAATGTTTTCCTTGGGGAATTTAAGATTACAAATTGTTTTTTGCAGGTAGTTGAAGGTGATGGATCTCACTGAGGGATGTAATTAGCCGCATCAGGCAATAGAGCACAACTGTGTCAGGCTTCCTCCAATGCAGCACACTTTTTCCTCTGAACTAGAATAACAATTTCTTAATGAAGTACTCAAGCCTGCTTTTAGCCCTCTTCCCTGAAGCTGGTAGGTAGCTGCAGTGTTCAGTTGTGCTAGTTACTGCTGCACACAAAACAACAAGAAAGCATTGGGATGTTTTCCATCTGACATGGTCAGACAGGGCAATCCCACCTCCGAGCTACATATCTCAATGGTCTCTGCACGTAGGTGGCAGCCACATGGAACAGAGTGTTTGAACCCTTCTTCATCAGAAGCTTGGAACATCTCAAGTCCTGCAGTTCAATATAAGTATTTGAAGTTGAAAACTGTGCTAGAACATCAGCCTGAGGATACAGTCGTAGCTTCTGACTTAAATACTAGAATAAAACAGGCTCTTGGATTTGCCCTGGATTAGTGTAGGAAGTGTACGCTTTGGAGATCACTAGGGATAAAGACAGAGACCTTTACAATGAACAGTGTTCTGCATTTAGTTAGTGTTTGCAGACTTGCATCTGGTAGCAATGTTTTTCTTCCATTGGTCAGAAGCCTGAGGAAAGCTGTTCCTGCAGCATGCAGGTAACTGCAATTGCTGATGGACAAATGCTCTTTTTACATTCAGCTGCTGCTGACTCACCTGACCAGTTTCTTAACTGCCTTTGCATGGTTACTTATCTGTAAGTGTAGGAAGTTTAGATGTCTAAAGTCCAGCTAGGTACAGGCATCACAGCAGAGGTCATCTGGTGCTTATTTTCCCTGTAGGTATCCCTATTCAAGAGGGAAGAGCTGATCACAGTTTAAAATGCTGATATTCTGGTGGGTTTTGAGTAGCAGAAAGAGAGCACAAAGTGGGACTTGTTCTCCAATGTGATTTTTCCACCTAGCCAATTCTCAAGAGAGTTGCTCCTTATGAAACAGGCAGTGGCATCTAGGTTAAGGTCCCTGTAATAGGGTAGTGCTCACACGTTGGTTGTGGGTTTTCAGTTAAAATTTGTGCTCGGAGCACAGCTGGGCTCTGTATGATGTCTCTTTCCCTGGGACATTTCATAGCCTTAGCATCTGGTGCTGCTTGGCAGAACCACAGCATCTGCATCTTTGAAATTAAGATCTTCGGCTTCATTTTCTTCTTGAAGACAATACTGTGTGTCTACAAGTGCTGGGGACAAGGAAGATGAGATACATGCATGGCATGTCAGGATCTGGAAAATGAGATTTACCCTGTGCTGGGCAACAAGGACTATTGCTTAATACTTTCTGTTCCAGTAACTGAATACAGCAGTCTAACATGTCCTCTGATAGCCAGCCAACTGTAACACCTTCTGGGTATGTGGTGAGGGTTTTATTTTGTTGCTATTTTTGTTTGTTTTCCCCTCTTTATTTTGTGCAGATACAGTGCTCACAGAAGAGCTTGGCTGGGTCAATTCCTGTTACAGCAGGGCACTTACTTGGTCACAGTCAGGCCTTTCTGTGCTGTCCATCATTGCTTACCAGTGAAGGAAAATCTTTGTACACTCTTTTTCTCAGGTGGTGAAAGCATGTAATGAAGGCGTCAGGAAGATGAGCCGAACAGAGCAGATGATCAGCATCCAGAAGAAACTGGAATTCAAGATCAAGGTATAAACACAGGTGGATCACCCTTTGCAGACAGCAAACCAACAGCCTCCAGCTGTTGTGCGGACACACATGGCAGTAGTAACTTAGTTGCCCTTATTTCAGTGTGTGTTCAGTGATAGCCTGATCCGCACTGTCCCATTCCAGAGCCTTTGAAGGGAACGCTGCCGCATCCGTGTGATCTCAGTGCACACATGCTGCAGAGGTTGGGGGCAGCACTGAGGCCAGTGTGTTGTGCCTCTACGCAGATTTGTCATGCTGGCATCTAACCGCCTGAGAGTAGTGGGTGCCTCCTGCTCCAGAACTAGGTTCTGGCTCTTCCCTCTCACTTCCCTTCAAAATGCAGGTCAACTCTGAGCTATTATTTCACATTACAAATTACATTGAAGGAAGATGAAAGCTTACAAAGCAAAACACGTTAAAGCTGGAAAAATACCAAGTAAAACACAAAAAAAAGACTGCCCCACCATTTTAATTCATCCATGCATTTATGCATTATCTACAGTCTCTAATTACCTGCTGATGATCCATTTTGGCTCCACTCAGGGAATAACCGAGTCCATATTTAGGAGTGTCTGACCATGTCTCACTCATGCCATGAAACTCCAGTGCTGAGTATAGAGTTGCCAATTCTTTTCTTGAGCACTATGGAGGTGCTTCTCACATCCATCTGCTTCACAGACTAAGGAGCGTATTTAGCTTCCCAGCAACCTTTTCATGTACCTGAACAACCAAAGCAAAACCAACGAAACTGAACAAAGTAGACCATTTGTTTGGGAAGCTACACTGAGTGAACAAGAATTTGTTTTTCCACTCAGGGCTAGACCACAGTCCACAGGACAGCTCTAGACTAGGATAGCTACAAGGCTGCCCTCATCTCCCATAAACCTGAGGCTGTAATGACAGGCTTGAGCTGGTTCATCCCTGGAGTAGCTCTGCCTTAGGAGCCCTTCTCCACTGGTGAAAAGAGTGCAAGAGCGCAGAAAGACAGACTGTGCTACCATGCACATGAGAACACAGGGATGGAGTGAAGATGGAAACAGCAGCAGTTACACAGATAATTCCCAGAATTTCAGTCATTTGACTGCAAGTGTAGTGCTCTTCTAATGTAAGATGTGCTGGACGTCTTGTTTTTAAAGCAGCATGTACCAAAACTCTAGCAGAAGTGCTGTTGCAGCTGCATGGACAGTATCTCCTCCTAGCTGTAATAGACCCAGCGAGTAAGGACCCACTTAACCTGGGGGTTTTTCTAGCCAGAAGGCAATATGCAGGTATTGCCAGAATACACAATAAATGTCCGGAAAGGCTCAGTCCAGGTGATGACACATGGGATCTCCCAGAGACAGATCAGCATGTCCAGGTCCTGGTGTTTAAATCCAGCACTTGGCACTCCAGCATTCCTGTCCTTTAGTGTTTGTTCACTTTCAGGCTCCTGCCATACCCCTGAGTTTTGTTGCACTCTGAGCCAGGCTGTGGTGTGAATGGCAGAGCACGCTGCCCTCTCTGCGCAGCTCTGCTCCACCTTGTGCAACTCAGGTTGTGGTGATGGGAGCTCATCACCCTTCCTTCTTCATCTCTTGTTGCTTTCAGCATGTTGACTGCATAAACACACAGGGTTTTGCTGCTCTCTTAATCTTTGCCATCTTTTCCTCACCTCCAGTCTGTGCCCATCATCTCTCACTCCCGCTGGCTGCTGAAGCAGGGGGAACTGCAGCAAATGAATGGTCCAAAGACATCACGAACACTTCGCACCAAGAAACTCTTCAGAGAAATCTACTTGTTCCTTTTCAATGACCTGCTGGTAATCTGCCGGCAAATCCCTGGGTGAGTACAAAATTTGGGAAGTACACAGGGCACTTCCTTATTCCTTGTTTACCCCTGGGTTTATCTAAGCTGCGATACTGTGTCCCTGTCCTGTTCCCCAAGTACAGGGAAGCATCCTGATCTGACCTGTACATCTCCCTCCAGCAGTCTCCTTGCTTTTGAGCACAGTTGACTCCTCATGTGTCAGCTCTCTCCAACCAAAAACTGATGGCAAAAATACTTTAGATTCCCAGCAGGATAAGCAAACAGGTATCCACCAGTTTCTGCAGCAACAAGGCACATCAACTGATGGGCTGGCCCAGGAGGCCTGTCTTCCTGTCAAGAAGTGATTTTTGACTTGTCACTGCCTCAAGAACAGCTCAGATTTAGCCAGTTAAACGTCTAAGAAAGCACTCTAGAAAACATGAGCAACAGGGAGGGGTATACAGTTCGGCTTGAGGCTAACAGTTCTATTTGACAGGCTGTAACATGCCTCAGGAGGAGCAGAACATCATTGTGCTCAGGACTAGGTCTTGTTTCACCCTAGTGAAACAGAGCAGCACAGACAGGTTCAGAGAACAGCATGTTCTTTGTAGCACTGACCAGACTCACAGGTAGGGAGCATCTTGCCAGTCTAGCGTTTCTAATAAACATGTCGCCGCCGCGTCTGTATGCCTGGAAATATTTTGCTTCTGTGGCAGCCTGTATCCCAAAAACACAGAGGCATTTCACAAAGAGGAATGAATTAAGCCTCACAGTCTCCTCTGAGGGAGCACCATCTGTGTTTTGTACATAGGCAGCTCAGAGCAAGCATTTGGGCCATGGGAGATGCCTAAGGCAGAGCAAAGAGAGGGTTTCTTGCTTTGCAGTGGCTTTTCATAGCCACACACATCTCTTTCCACACCGGGACATCATTTTGCTCCTGCCATGCAGCGGTTCCTGGTCCATGTCCTCAGTACAGTTCTGGGTGGCTGAAGCCAAAGTCTCCTGGGATAACTGTGGTTTTCCTCATCTCCTCTGTATCCTCTCCCAGGGACAAATACCAAGTGTTTGACTCTGCTCCTCGGGGGCTTCTTCGGGTAGAGGAGCTAGAAGACCAGGGGCAGAGTTTGGCCAACGTCTTCATCTTGAGGCTGCTGGAGAACGCAGATGATCGGGAGGCCAGCTACATGCTGAAGGCATCATCCCAGTAAGTACAAGTCACCCACTCACCAGCGCTCAGGAATGCCCTCTCCTTACACCCATGCGTGGGCAGCACCCTGTGGCACAAGGACCAGCTCTCCAGGCTTACCAGGGTCAGGTAGGCAGAGATCCCACTGCTGGACCTGCAAACCTCTCTGTCCAGCCTGGCTACCCTGAGGCTGCCTTTAACCCCTCCTGCTGACAGGCGCTGGTGAACCAGGCAGGTTTCCCTCCTGTGCAATGCATTTGTAGCATCCAGGGTGGAGGATGAATGAGCACTTTGCATTCTGGAACAGAGAGGTCAGAAACCAGCCCTGGCACAGGAGCCCAACTGATTTATAGCCCACAGCATATTCACAAAGTAAAAGCAAGCATACATCTGTATGCTGTACACTCTAAAGATCAAGGCTGTGCTTAGCCACCACTATGAAGTAGCTCCTGTTTGTAAGGCAAAGGTGGGAGAAACGGCTGCTTCCTCAGCACCTTCCACAGCCGATGCTGATCTTGCAGCCCTTCTGCTGCTTGGGGCCTCCTTGTCTCCTTGGATACAGTTTTTCTTGGCTCACTGATTTTACACTTCAGGTTCCAACAAGCTCAGACTGCGCAAATGAGTCAGCTGTACGAGCCTTACCTTTGACCCAAGCCTCACCAGCTCTGCATTTTCTAGACACAGTGTCTATGCCATTATAGTGTACATGTACCACCGGCTAAACAGCTGCTAGAGATAATGTGCACTGCAAGCTTGGTGTTACTTTGCTATCAGTTGTTCAACATCCATATTGCTTTTTGAACACCAGGCCCAGCCGGGACCACGTCCTGCTACAGCCCAGGGCTGCACCCTGACCCCCCAGTGTAGTGCAGCACCAGCATCAGGAAGACAAGCCCCTAATACATTGAGTGAGCAACTGCACCTTCTCCCCAGGCATGTGACTGCAGCTTTGCTGTACTGAAAATAGAGATGTCAGTCATGTTATGGAGGGCAAGCGCACATGTGATGTCTGTGAGACTTCGCTGTGCAAAGAACAATAAATCAGGCCAGGGTTTGCCCCAGCTCAGGGGAGGCAGTGGCACTTCCATGCTTCTGCATCCTGTCCCATCTTCATGATGGCCTCAGTGAGCATGTGATCCAGCACATATGGTGACCTGTGTGGTGGCAGCTTGCAGCTGATGTCCTGGGTGGGCTCTGCTAGGAGCTGGCAGTGCATTTGGACACAGCCAGTCACAAGGGCAGGACTGGAGCACAGGTTGGGAGGAGCCAGGAGATGCAGGCAGGATCCAAATAGCCCTGTGAGGAGCTGTGTGCAAGGCCAGCCTGCAGGTAGGGCCACAAGCACAGCAAGACACTTGGTTTGATCTCTAGGTGCCAATCCTTCAGGGCACAGAGCCCTCATCCTGCACATCTCCATGGCATGAGGGGCTGCACTTGACCTGCAGGTGTCCTCTCTGATCCTTGGCATTGCGCTTCAGCCCTGAAGCACAAGATATTCCCAACCCTGCGGATCAGCCTGACGGTGCTTGTCCTTCACATCTCCCTTACAGGCCTCTGTGCTCCCAGAAGACACACTGGTGGCTTTAGATGTGTGTCAAGTTCAGGCTTTAGAACTAGCGTCAGAGAAGGTACAAAGCTCTGGCTCCCGCAGGGCTGGGAGCACCACTGGTTCTCCAGGCAGGAGATGCAGCCTGTGGAGACGAGCTGCCCATTTCCAAGCAGGGCTGAAGGAGCTGCTCCAGGCATGGCACTTCTCCAGCACTGTGGATCTTCCCCCCTCCTGCTGCAGGCCCAGGCTTTGCATAGCAGTGAGCTGAATACACTCACAGGGGTCTCTGTCTCATCTGCTGCCAACTGAGCAGTACCCTTGGTGTGCTGCAGCATTTGCAAGTGAATTCATCAGTTCTGTCCTTTAAACATTCCCACACAGCAGCTCCAAGCATAAATGAACCTCTAACTGCTTCTCTGCAGGAAGAACTGCTCCTATTGGCCCAGAGGATGCCAGGCCTCCCACGCTGCTGCTGGCTCTCTGAAGCCAGGCTGCCCTCCAAAGAGGGATCTTCCTGTTCTGGGGACAGCCAGCAGAGCCCAGGGCACTGGATATGTGACATCCCAACCACTATGTGTGGAAGAGTGGGCTCAGCATCACCTGGCAGTCCAGGACCCCAGGATGGGGAAGGCAGGAACGGGCCATGAAAGACAGAATTAGGAGCCCAGGGCTGGCTGGGCAGGAGAGCTGGGTCCCTGTGACTGTCCCATCACTCACAGCTTTGGCTTGTCTTCCCTATGCAGGAGCGAGATGAAGCGCTGGATGATCTCACTGGCCCCGAACCGCAGAACCAAGTTCGTTTCATTTACATCCAGACTTGTTGGTAAGAGACACAGCACGGGAGCCACATGCTCTTCACTGCTATGCCAGGGCACCTTATTCTGCCTTCATCTCAGTCCAGCCCCAGGCTTGGGGCCTCGCTGAAACTGGGCTGTCCCTAGCTCCCCTTGTGTTCCCACTACCCACAGCCACTCGTCTGCGGGCCTGGCCCTGACCTTGCACTCCTTGAACCCGGGCTGGGCTGCACCAGGGCTCTCCCTCCCACCCATGCTACTCAAAGGTGGCACCGTAGTGGTGATGCGCACCCAGCTCCTTTCCCCTCGGAGATGGTTCCTTGGTCCCTGTGGCTGGGGTACCCCTTGTCCTCCATGGGGTTTCTTACCAGATCAGAGGGACCACTCTCGGAGTTCATTGTCCTACAGCAGAATCCATCCCATTCCATCCCTCACTCTTGCCCTGTTCCCGGCAGACTGCCCACAGATCCAGTGTGTCCACCCGTACGTGGCCCAGCAGCCAGATGAGCTGTCCTTGGAACTGGCTGATGTCCTCAACATCCTGGACAAGACAGATGATGGTATGAGGGACAGGATGTGGGTCTCTGCGGGAGGGTGGTCTTTGCCCTTGGCAGACAGGAGGGGCCAGGCAGGGGGAGACCTGTCATTGGCATCACAGCCAAGGAGGCTCAGAGCAGGAGGAGGGAGATGCTGCCTCCTCCTGACACTCAGCAAATCCGGGTAGTGCTGGCACAGTCACCCTGGCGCTGTCTGTGGGCCATGGCAAGGCTGACACAGATGTAACCCAGACCTGGTCTTACCTTGATGATGCTTCACAGCCACCTGGTCCTGGTCTCTGGGGCATACTTGTAGCTGGTGAACTCAGTCAGAGTGGATGTGTGCCTGATGGGTACCACTCCTGCAGCACCAGGGGCAGCCAGGGGCACTCGGTGGCAGCACTGCCTGCTTTGTGCTGGCATTCCTTGAGCTAGTTGCCTACACAGTGCTGCTCAGGTGAGCGGGCCTCCTTGGCCAGATTGACAAATTGGGGCCCCTGCAGCACAGGCCTCCGAGCAGCTTCTGGAAGGCACTTCCAGAAAGTTGTATAGGTTCTTCCTAGCACCACTGTCCCAGCATAGGAGCAAGGACCAGTCATTTATGCCTGTCTCTGTCTCTGCTCAGGCTGGATATTTGGAGAGCGCCTTCACGACCAGGAGAGGGGCTGGTTCCCCAGTTCTATGGGGGAGGAGATCCTGAACCCCAAAATCCGAGCCCAAAACTTGAAGGAGTGTTTCCGAGTGCACAAGTCGGATGACAGCCAGCGGAGAAAACTGGGCAGCAGGAACCGCCAATGACCACTGGCATCCCTGAACATCTGGAGCACCTCTGGGTGAGGGGCAAAGGACAGAAGCTCAGCTGGGAGGATACAGCAATGATGTGGTGGGCCATGGTGCAGGACCTGGTGTGCCAGAGCAGGCACATGCACCCACGAACAGACAGACTGCAGTTCCTGGGCTTCCTGCAGCACTGATGCTTCCCTGGAGATCCGTGCTCCAAACTGGCTTGGATAACCCTTTCCCAGGCATTCTGTAAAGCTGCAGAGAGCACAAGCCAAGTGGACACAGCCCAAAGGTGCCGGCTGGCTGACCCCCATTCCCTGCACGCGTGCTAACTGGGGCTGGCTACAGCTGCCTGGGAAAGGCACATGGCCACAAGCGTAAATAGGCATTAATGTTGCCCAGTTTGAGCACTTGCAGCTCATCGTGACTTATAGTTTGGGTCACTCCTAAACCACCATCTTACAGGGGTAAAGCTGAAGCGGAAGAGCTGTCTCACCGCCTCCATACAGCCTGTCAGCACCAGGCTGGGACAAGCCCCACTAAATTCAGCAGTCCTGCTGTGGAGCCACTTGGGCCCATTCCCATGGACAGACCCCCAATCTGCTTCCAGTCAAATGCTCCACACCCAGCCCTGCTCTACCAGCAGCCCAGCCTCACCAGCCCTGACCCACACCTCCACCTGCCAGATGGCCTCAGAGCACAGAGGTCCTGCCCCATGGCTTACCCCCTTTTCCACCGCCAGTCCCTCCAGAGGGTCCTGGCATCGCATCCTTTCCTGGTTGATTTGGCACTTGTGGTCTCTGCTGCTCGGCTTGCTGCTGCTGAGGCTCAGGGCAGGGTGGCTGTGCCAGCGCTTCCCCGCACACCACCACGGCAGCACCAACAGCAGGCGAGTGACCTTACCCCAGGAGCTGCTGTCCCACACGCTGTGGGAGGCCCAGCGGTTGCTGCCTGCATGCTTGTAACCCACAGCGCACTGCCGCCAGCACAGGCAGAGCGCACCATCTCCCTGTACAGCCGCACCTCCATGTATATACACCAACCCCGTCGCCAGGCCGCACAGAGCCGGGCAGCCCTCCTTCCTTGCATGAAGCCCAGGGCACTGCACTGAGACCAGCCAGGGGACAGACCCACAGTGGCCGCCTGCTGTCCAACAGTCCCACACGTGGCCGCAGCGGCAGGCCCCTTGGCTACAAGGCTGGTCCTGAGCTGTGGTCAGTGTGCATCAGGGAAATGGATTGTTCAGCATCTTTCTGTGCCACTGCAAAGGGGTCTTGCAGGCGCTGGGACCTGCAGTGCCGCACACTCCTGCAGTGCCATGGCTGTACTCCAGAAAAGGATGGAGAAAAGTTGCCTGCCAATGGAGCCATGCACACAGCAGAGCAGAGCCAAGCCGTGGTGATGGCAGCTTGGGGAACCAGCAGGGACCAGGGAGTTGGTTCTGGTTGGAGCTGGTCTTTGGGCCACCCAGGACCAGGTTACACATGGGGTGTGCAGCCAGAGCCAGGTGACGGAGGGCTGGGGCTGTCACCATCATCCTGGGAGGGGCAGCTCTGCACTGGGCGAGTGGCTGCAGCCCTGGTGGGACCAGAGCAGTGAAGGGAGAAGGAAGGAGTCCCCCACCTTGGGCCCAGGTCAGCAGCACCAGGTTAGCAGTGACAGCAGGGCTGTGCTTGCCTATAGCACCCCAGGGAGAGGGCCCCAGGGCAGCTCACACCAGCCAGAGACCTCTGGACCCCTGCTGATGCCCAGCCCTGAGCTGGGGGCCAGGAAGGGGCCACAGCCTCCAACCTGGTGCACTGGGCTTATTTAATGGAGACACCTCAAGTCAGACATGCCCCACACACACTCCCCCCCAACAGTACCCTACAGTCAGCTTTTGACCAAGCATGCAGCTCAGGATCCAGACCTTATGGCAGCCACAAGCTCTCTAATGCAAAACCCAGAGGAGCTCCAGCTCCAGGAAATCCTTAAAATGACCTGAGAAGTTGCCACATAGCAGATCTTACAGCTTCACAGCCCAGCAGCCAGCACAGCCCAGGCACTGCTGCCCCAATGCCTGCCTGGGATGTTGCTTGTAACACAGAGATGCTCCCTTACCCATCAGGAGCAGCTATTTCACCAGCAGAGGGGCTGACCCTGGTTTCCGGGTACCAGGATGCTGGTTCCTCACTGCATTTCTCCAGGGAGCAAGGGCTCAGGGCTGCCATGGGCCATGCCATGACCCACCACCAGACCCTGGGACTTGCTCTGCCCCCCTCTTGCTCTGTTGTGATGTTTTAGGACCCCAAACCATAGGCATAGGCTGTGTGTTTCCTGGCACCGAGTGGCATCCAGTGTTACCTCCTCAGACCCAGCCCTGCACGCCTCTGTTTCTGTGGTCTCAAGTGTTGTACAGGGCCAGGCCTGGGGCCCACATGCACGGGCTGGAGCCCCCCCCGGCCCCACTGGGCTGCCTCAGCGAACTGAGGGGAAACTTCTCGTTGTCTTGTTTTCCTGTGTGATGAAATGTACCTGAGCGAGCCAGCGCCAAAGCCACACGTGTGCGTCTCCTTCCTCCCCAGTCTCCTCCAGCGCAACTGGTGGGGGGCAACTGGCCAGAACACAGGGGGTGGGAGAGGGGCTGAATGTGAATGTGGGGTCAGGTGAGACAAGGGAAGTATCAGGGTGGTCTACACCAAATGAACAGCCCTTCCCAAGGACACCTGCACAAGGTGATGCCCAACAACATTACCAACACCATTACCACCAACCAAGAGAACTGGTGCCAGCTTGGAGCCACTCACTCACTGCCACAGGTGCCCCTCCGACTGCTGTGGTCGAGCCTACCAGGTCTGTGCGCACCCCAAAGATCCACATGCCAAGAGCACAGCATACAGGGGCGCAGCTCTGCTGCACAGCACAGAGGCTGGAGTGCCCTTTGCTGCGTGCATGCCAGCGTGTCTCCCCAGGGAACCCAGGCAGAAGGGCAGCAGGAGCAGCCAGGGGCAGAGACGGGCTGGTGTGTTACAGAGAAATCTTTTATTGAGTTCAGGAGGCAGAGAACTTTCTCAGCGTGATGATGACCAAGGCCACAAGCACACAGGTGCCCAGGAGGGAGGCGATGACAATGGCACCGATAGCTCCGGGACCCAGTGACCCTGCAGGGACAAAGAACAAGATGGTATGAGATCAGCATAGCCAGTGGGTCCCAGGCAGGAAGGGCTAGGGGGATCAGCCCCACACCTGCATGTCCCTGCCCATGGGGTCACACTCCCAAGCCCCATGCACTGCCCATGATGGTCCTTTTCCCATGTCCCCATGCAGCTGAGGTGCAATCCTGTGCCCCAGTGGCATTAAGCCCTTGGGCAGATGGCTGGAGCCAACCACTGCTCCTTAGCCAGTGACCAGGACAGCTACCACACAGCAGGTCTTTGGCACGCAGCTTTCCTGTTAACACCCACACCAAGAGCTGCTTTGCTCAAATCACATTACAACAGGCATTTGCTCTATATCAGGAGCCAGGGAAGCTGCTCACTCTCCCTGTTTAAAGAGCTCGAGGCATATTCTTGCCTATTGCCCCACCCTGTCCCCACCAGTGTGGTTTGGGTCAGGCCACCTCAGAAGACTCAAACCCCTCTTGGGAGGCAACAGGCCCATAAAGACCAACTGCAGAGCAAGGACACCCTCAGCCTGGGGTGATCCTCAGAGCGCCCGTGGTGCTGCCATGTACCGTCCCCAGCATCCAGCCAGTGCAGGTGAGTGGTGTCCTCAGGCTTCAGCTCAGATGTGTATGGAGGGAAGGCTGTGGCATCTGAGAGCCGGGCTGTGGTGGTGTCCATGGGGCCGGCTCCAGAGGGCAGCTCGGGTGGCTCATTCCAGAGGGTGGGCACTGGGCCCTGCAGGTGCTCTGCTGAGAAACAAGAGCCCATGGTCACCCTGCTGACCGCTGCCTGCCCTCATGCGGATGCAGGGTGACCCAAAGGCATCAAGAGACTGCAGAACACCAACACCCAGAGCAGCTGAAGGCAGTGCCAGTGCCCCAGGGTGCAACCACTCTGCCACAGGTTCTGGAAGCATCCTAGTGTACACACGGCACA
The DNA here is from genome assembly GCA_009867235.2 of Psittacus erithacus. Lineage (NCBI taxonomy): Eukaryota > Metazoa > Chordata > Aves > Psittaciformes > Psittacidae > Psittacus > Psittacus erithacus. The sequence goes on from WYDI02024331.1 coordinate 45,242, forward strand.
CGTGGGACAACAGGGAGCTTCCCACAGCCTCTGCTTGTGTACCAGCATCCACAGCCAGTCTGTGGACACCCATGGGACTGGGCTGACACATTCCTGCAACCTGGACACATGTTGGCCAAACCCACATCATCTCAGGGCCCTTCTGTGCTGCACCACTGGCCTGTGCAGTGCAGGAGGTGCTGGCAGGGGGCAGGACACGGCTTCCCCAGGCAGGAGCCCCACTTCCCTCTGCCTACCTCCACGCCATGCTGGGGAGATGAAAGCCAGGCCGGGCTCTGTTTGACGTTACCATTCACCTCCTGTTATTCCTTCCCCTGTGGGGTCAGGGACCAAAGCAGAGAGCCCTCCCTGTCTGTGTGTGGCTGAGCCAAGTGCTCCCTGTCAATGCCCGGCTTGTTCAGGTGGGCCCCGGCAGGAATGGGAGACATTCCACAGCTCCCTGCTGAAACCACTGGGAATGTTGCGCTGGGATGGGGAAAAAAGGGGGGCAGCGGGAAAACAAACAGCATCCGGCACCAGGGCCCATCTGAACTGACAGGGTGGATATCAGAGCTGGGAAATGGCATCAGAGGAGTCCGAGCAAGCAGCCTGGGCTCTCTGGGGCAAGGCACAGAGGTATGCTGGGCATCCCTGCTCCAGCATGGTGCCTCTTGGTGAATCAGGGGCACTCAAAGCCTTGTCTCAGGTTCTCCCTGCCCCCCAAGGAAGGTGGAAGCAGCACATCATGGCAGCACCAGCCCTAGAACTTTAACTATGTGGAAACCTCCTTGCCTCCCGCTGGCAGCTGACACCTTATGGGAGGAGAGTGAGCTGAAGACTTGATGCTAACTGGCTCCACACTACACAGTTCTCCCGTGAGAGCCCTGCATCAGAAGGAACAGGAACACCAGCATCAAACATTCACCTTTGCTGCCAGAAGAAACCCACCAATGCAACTTACCACAGGGTTCACATCAGAGCAGCTCCCACCATCCCCAAAGCTATCCCAGGCTGTCTGCAGACTCAGGAACATGACAGGGTTCCAGACTAGTTGTGGAAAGGCCTTTCTACAGCCATAAAAGCGGCAGGGTTTTCAGTGAGACAGCTGCCGGGTTTAACCCTGGGTCAACCAGCAGTGAGAGACAAACAAGCCCCCAGTTTGAGACCTGTGCCTGGTCAGCATGCTGTGGCTGGCTGACCCAGCACATGGCAGCAGCAGTGAGTACCATGTTCTCACATGCTTGGTACATCTGTGGTCACTGTGTGCATCTGAGGTGGCATCTTGGGTCCCTGGTCCAAGCACACAAGAGGTCTGTGCTCCATGAGGGCTCCCCAGAAAAACCTGAGCCCTTGGCAGAGCCCTTCTCGGCCTGTCCTGCAAAACTAACCAGATGCTGGAGATTCACATCCCTCCGGGAGGCTCTTTGGGAAGGTACCAGTTTCCAGTGGACTTTTATAAATCCTGTGGTTTGGCTAGATCTGGAGTACTGCATCCAACTCTGGGGCCCCCAACACAAGAGGGATGTGAAGCTGTTGGAATAAATCCAGCAGAGGCTATGGAGATGATGCAAGGGATGGAACAGCTCTGCTCTGCAGCCAGGCTGAGAGAGCTGGGCTGGTTTAGCCTGGAGAAGAGAAGGCTCTGCGGAGACCTTAGAGCAGCTCCCAGTGCCTAAAGGGGCTACAAGAAATGTGGAGAGGGGCTTTGGACAAGGGCCTGTAGGGACAGGACAAGAGGGAATGGCTTTAAACTGACAGAGGGGAGATTGAGATGAGACATTAGGAAGTTCTTTACTATAAGGGTAGTGAGATACTGAGCAGGTTGCCCAGAGAAGCTGGATAGGGCTTTAAGCAATCTAGTCTGGTGGAAGGTGTCCCTGGCCTGTGGCAAGATTTGAAACTGGATTATCTTTAAGGTCCTTTCCAGCCCAAACCATTCTCTGATTCTGTGAAATCTAGAACTTAGTGGGTGAATGTACTTAAAATAACAGGGAAAGAAACCAAGCAGAGCTGGGGCTATTTAGCTCACAACAGTGGCTTTAGGAAGCTGTTGGTTTAGACACAAACTGAATGCACATAATGCTTTGTGAATCCCTGGTTCCAGGCTGCTTTCACAAGCAGAGCAACTCTGCACAGAAGATCCACCTTCCAGCTACAACCTTCCTGACTGTGTCAACACCACCAGGGCCAGCACCAACACTGCAGCAGCTCCTAGCTGGCAAGAGAACACCATGCTGGGAGGATGCCCTTGTACTTCCCAAGAATGTTTTTCTCTCCAAAGCCAAGAGAATTGAGTGAACCCTTGCATTAACTGGGTGGGCAGTGTTAGCTCAGATCATCTATAACAGATGCAGGCAGCGTTCAGGGAGGCTGTAGGATCTGGACAGGGTCTTCCCAACTCCCCATTCTCAAACCAACAAGGAGGAAGAGCTATCCTTTCCAACCACAGCAAAAAAGCTCTTTCCCTAACAAGACCTACATGTGCCGGAAAGTTTCCCTGTCCCCTGTGCAACCAATTCCTAAAACTTTATTGCAGTTCTCTCTAAGCAGGGCACAGAGCTTATGCTTGATAGCTGAGTAAACAGACTAATTTGTTTATGATCTCAGTGATTTTTAAGACCTGTATAGAGCCCTGGATAGCTTCTGGACATGTATTTTGCTAATTCCCCTCATCTGATTAAAACATGCTGTCAGTTCACCCACACAGAAGGGGCAGAGTGTGCTACACATGCGTTTTCTGTCCCAAGTCCTTGTGGTTTTACCTTAACGGCACTTCAACCAAGGCAAACACAACTCCTTTCAGTCGCTCTAGTGCCTCACTAACAGAGCTGTCTGCAGAAGCAGCAGAGTCGTGCACACACATAAAGTAAGATACTTGCATCTGAACATCAGCAAGAGCCAGGGCTTGCTGCTGGGTCTCCTCTTTAGTTCCTGCACCTTGATGCTGCCAGTCCCTCCAGAGCAAGCTGCTGCGGCCCAGCAGAGCCTATTTGGAACCAGTGCTTTGCTTTCCAAAACTCACTTTTGATTTTCCCTCTTAAATAACTGCTTGTGTCCTCATATGCCTTCCTTACTGCCCATTTGAGAAGTCCAACCACCCATCCAACTATCCCCACACATCCAGTGGGTTTAACAACTGAAGGAGTCATGCCTCCACCCCTCTGCAGACATCCCAGTGAGCATCAGTGATGCTGCTGCTGGCTGAGAGCAGCAGATACCCAACGGAGCAGTATTAAATATCACACTCCCATTTCAGACCCCTGGCGAAAGCAAGAAAGGTGAGAGAGAAGATCAGAGCTTATGTGTCAAAACCCACCACACTACTAATAAGGTCTCAAACCTAAGACATGAGTGCCCTTCCAGTTGCTTGCTGGATACAGTCTCAACAGACAGGTTCTAAGTACAGGCATGGGACCCAGTTCAAAGGTTCAATTCCCTGCTCTGCTGATTTTCTGTGTGACCACTGCATGCCCCTCTTCCTCCTGAGCTGGGTTTCTCTGTGCATGACCAGGAAACCAAGACTCTGTGATCCATGAGAGAAGCAGCACCAGAGCAACCAGGCTTGGCCACCTGCACGGTTGGTGACACTCTGATTGTGAAGAGGAGGACACTGTGCACCTGGACAAATGCCTCCGAGTGACAGCTCCAGACTTGGTATCAGCCTTTCATTGAAGAAGGGCAAGTCACACCTGGCTTTGGGGCAGGGCACAGCATTTTTGTGCATAAAACCCCAAACACATTGCAATCTCAAGTGAGGGGGTGCAACCGAGAGCTGGCAATCAAATATCAAAGGCAAGGTAGTGCGTGGTTTCCCTGTTCAACCAAGAACTTTGTAGAAATAAAGAATTACCAAGAAACACGCTCAGAACATCATCACAAGACCAGTGGTGGGTGACAGCCATGCATTAGCTGTGCTGACATCAGTCTTAGGACCAGTCCAGCCTGTAGAAAAAAACAGTGGGTACACTCACATGGTCCGTTTACCCCAGAGCAACTCAGCAGGCACAGCAGGGCTACCAACACACATGGGTAACCCCATCACCACTCCAAGGGCTTTGTGCCTTGGTGCTCTGAAGGGAGAGAAACCTCGATCCTGTGGCACAAAGCAGCTCTCCCTCAGAATTAACCCTTCTCAGCACTAAGGCACAGACTGAGGGCAGATGTTGTTCCACTTGGTAAAACACACAGTTTGAGAGCACTCAAGAGAAAGACATGGAATAATCTTAGCTATTGGAGTTTTACTGGACAGAGATAGAACCTGGAAAAAAATGAACTAGATGTATTCCAGTGGTTTAAAACAGGCCAGGTGGAGGGTGGCACCTCCTCTTTTCCATATGTTGACACTCCAAATTGTCTTATTTTAAGGAAATATCTATACCACCCCATGCCTTTCTCCCTCCTCTCCAGCACAGGTTAGTTACAACTGAGGCCAGGAAAAGGGAAGAAAATACCAGTTTCTTACCCTTTAAAGAAATATACTGAGATTTGTGAATGACGAGGGAGCCAGCAGCACTTGAGCTACATGGGCTGTAGCCAGATCTAGACAGGACAATGCCAAATGCGACTTGATGAAACCACTATTTCCATACTCAGGGAGAAAGTGGGTGAGCTGCCAGCAGTGTGACACAGTATCCAACACTCCAGATAATTGATGGCTGAAAGAAGACTGGAAGAGTCTCCACCAGTGATAGCTTTTGAGGAAGCTGATCAAATCTGAAGCGTCCTTCAAGACACCAGACCCTCATCCACAGGCAGACAGCAAGACCTCAAGGCAAAGCAGATGAGGCTACCTAACATCTTCATCCCTGGAGATCCCTCACCAGGACCAACACTCTTCCTCACAGAGGCTGGTTTCAGCACCTCCTCATCCTCACTCTCCACCTCCAAACCCAGTAGTAACCTTAACCAAGAGCTGGTATTAGTAAGTTTTAAGGAGTGGTGGTACAGAGCAAGGGTGGGTAATGGTCTAAAAAGACTTGCAGTAAGTCTAGACAGGCTGTTGCAACAACTACATCTTCTTAAGGAATGTGCCTGACAAAACCTATTTACTACCTGCCGCATTCTAGTAGTAGAACTTTAAAAACTCCCTAATAGACTTTTATTCTCCTATTGTTGAGAACGAAGACACAAGCTACTACGTACGTTTTCCTTCAGCACTTCTCCTGCTCCGCTTTTTTCCCTGCATGCATTCTGATGTGCTACTGCAGTACAATGTATAGCCACATCAGCTCAAAACAAGGTAATCCATAACCCCACAGAATTTATATACTAAATATACACACGGTTCAGAAGCCAGGCCTTGCAAAGGCTTTTTACTAACTCCTACTTGGAGCTCTGAATCCATTATGTGAATTGAAGCTGGCTTTGCTGATAGCCAAAAATGAAAATCAACTCTTCACAACCCTCCCGCACTCTAGGCCCATGTGCTACTTGGGTTTGGAGGCAGCAGAAGCAGAGAAGATTTGGGTGTGCAGAAAGTCCTTGAGCTGGCTCTGTTTCCTGTTGCACTTAGATGACGTGGACAAAGAGGGTTAAAGACTCAGTCAGCTGTGTCCCCATCTTCAACAAATGGGACATTGGAAAGAGCTCAGTAACTCTAAGGAGAAATTCACACTTTCTCCAGTCACAGAGCACTGTCCAGGAAACTGGAATGGCTGGGCAAGAAGCCAGATCAAGGTACACAACTCACCAGCACCTCAGAAGTGCTCCAACTGCTACATCCATATGGGAACTTCAACTGCCAGTGGAGATCCTTCATGCCTTGCTGAACTGAGCACTTACCCAAGGCTTCTGGTACCAGGTAGCTTCGAGACCCCACTGTGATTAAATTAAACAACAAAGATGGGAAGACTCGCTCTGGACCTGGGCCTGCATGGTTGGCATCAGCTACAGCCCTCTCCAAGGCAGATTCTGCTCCTCCTCACCATGGAGGGCTTTGCCACGGAAGGCATGAGGTGCTGAGATGGGAGGGCAGGGGCTGGGTGAACTCTGAGGCCAGCAATGGGCTGTCCAGCTCCAGGTGGCTGCAGCGGGCACAAGGCCAGGGCAGGGATGAAAAGAGCCCTTCATGGGGAGCACAAAGGGCAGCCTGTGATGTGCGAATGCTGGAGCTGGAGTGTGGAGCAGCGCAGAGCACTGTGGTTCTGATGAATGTTAAATAAACTTGTTTACAGAAAGGCAGGGCTGCATGTGTATGCAGGGAGAGCTGAGGGCTGTCTGCATGCCCTTCCCTTCTTTGTCTGCCCAAGGCAGGAAATTTCCTTTGCTAATGGGTGAAAAGCAGAAGAAATTCCACTGTGCACTAAAAGCCCCATTTTGGGGGTAGGTAACTTCACTTCTAATGCAGCAGAAAATCATTCTGCTCCTGGGATGGCTTACCATGCATGCTGGTCCCTCATGTCCTGCTTTGAGGTAGTAGAGAACAAACTTCCTAAAGGCCTCAAGCCTCTAAAATGCCACAGAGGAAGCATGGAGACTCTCCTGCACTGCAGGATCCAAATGCTGCATTCATTAGTACAAAGCTCTTTAAGAGCTACTGGCCTCACTGCATACACATGACTCACCCAGAAAAGGAATCGGGTGAATGTGGAGTATTTCACAGGAGCAAAGTGACACCGGGAGACAATGACAGCTAAAGACCACAGCTGCGATGCTGAGCCAAGGGCAAGTACACAGGCAAGCTGGCAAGGCCAGGGGCAAAGCAAATACACACCAAATACTGGAAACAAAACAGTATAAAAGGAATCCTAGCTCAGGCAGGAAGCAGATTAAGTTTTCACAGAAATTAATCACTTTCTGCAGAGTGAAGTACTGATAACAGTTAAGACCTTACCTGGTTTTGGAGAGGAGCACTGACACTGCTTCTGGGAGCATGAGCAAGCTACAAACTGAAACTGTGCTTCAGCAATTAATGTTCCACTACACAGAAATCAAAGCTTGGGGTTTGAGAGGGAAAACATCACTTAGCGCTCATTTCTTGGTTATTTTAAAGGTTTCCTAGAAAAAAGGCATCCTAGAAGGGAAGGATCTGTGGGGAAGGTATCAGCCACAGTAATTCTGTTCTTGCACCCAGCTAGGTGCAGTGATAAATTCCCCTACCCACATGAAAGCTCCTTTAATAAGAAATGGCTAGTCAGGATCTCCCTGCTACGCAAGATGCTCATAAACTGGGAGGGGACTGAGATCCAGCTTTGCTCCAGATCTTGGAAGGCAGGATGGGAATTCAGGAAAACAAGCACCGCGCTCTTGCCTATCTTCTGGGCCTGAGTAGCTCCTTCAGCCTCACCTCCACTTAAAGAAAGAGGCTTCAAGGGTAGCAGCTCCTCATGAGTTCCCAAAGGCAGGAGCAGATAAGGCTGGAATTACTAGTCACCTCCTTAAAAACCAGCACCTCACAGGATCGGTGTCTTACCTATTCCTGTTCCCACACTTCACTGAACTGGAGTCAGAGCCACATGCACACTTCCCAGCGCTGCCACCTGCCCCAGCACACCCAGCTCCAGACAAATTCCATTTAGATGCACGCCTCAGCTTTCAACCAAGCTGAGTATTCATAGACACTTTCCCATTTCTACTTACAGCAGCAGTTGTGAAGAGCTCTGCTGTAGCAGGAAGCACAGAAGGAACCAGAAAATGGCACATATGCTTTAGCCAGAGAAAAGTGTTTCTTTTCATGACTGTAGCTTCTTCCTGCCATTAGAAGTTAACAAACAGCCTATCCCATCAACTGCTGAGAACTCTCCATCTACATGTCCTCAACCTACTACTGCCACTAATGCTCACGCAGGCGCTACTGTTCTGCTTAGGAAAAATTACAAAGGATGTTCTCCCTAGCAGAAGCTTAGTCTCAGGGTAGTGAACACATTCTTACCACAAGTGATCCCCAAACTAGTTTCCATTAATTACAACTCAATAAATACAGACTTTTTTAAAGGAGGGACCTTTAAAAGCCAAGTAAGGGCTTTTACCTTAGTAAAAGACCACCCATGCTTTTGAGCTTGAAATGCAAACAAAGCTCCTTACCTGCCAGCACAGCAGGGACCAGGATGCCACACAGCATTAGCAGGACCAGGCGAAGGACTCTGTGGTAGGGCATGGCTTCCCTCGGGAAAAGCGTCGCCAGGAATTCTTAAAACTCTTTGAAGTATGAAACAACTTGGGAATTTCACTGGTGCAGTAAAATTTTGTCCAGACAGGTTAAGAAAGATTTAAAAGATTAAAAAATAAAGAATTTCCTTCACAACAGCAAGTGGATGGAGTGTGTGCAAAGCTCAGCAGAGACTCACCCGCTCCAGCTTCTGAAGCACACCTCCTCCTGAAGGCAGCTCCACCCTCTTAAGTTGTGCCTAAAACCCCATAGGCAGCCCAGCCATTAGGCATCAGTCACCCTGCCAGTCCAGTGCACACACGAGCAGTTGTTGGCAAGCCCTTCTCAGTGAACACAGGGATGCTCCTGAAATGCCTTCCCTCTGGCCAAGCATCCCCCAGTCTGACACAAGGAGCCATTGGGGGAGCTAACCCCAAAACCAAGCTGACCACTGGAGGGCTTTGCTCTCCTCTTGGTGTGCAGGGATGGCAGTGGTCTTTCAAGGGTGGGTGCAGCAAAGAAACAAAGGCGTCAATCTTTTGAGGCTAAAATGCTCTGAAATGGAGACAGAGCAGCTCCATGGCATCCTTGTTTCCTGGGTGTACACTTATAGTGCTGGACTAGGAGCAGTGTGTGGTCTCCACAGGCAGAACTGCCTGTTAAAACCTGGTAAGTCTTCCAGGAGAGTTGCCCTTGTCAGGGAAGGCGAGCATCCTCCTTGGGTCCAAACCTCATGGACAGAATCTCCTCCTGCAATCCTCTGCCACCGTCCCTCTCCCTCCTAGTGACTTCACAGCACAGAAAACTGAGGTTTGTTTCAAATCACATTTGCACCAATAGAGGTTTGGGAAGGATGAAGCGTATCAAAAGGGGAACACTGGCTCATTGTCAGAAGAATTTCAGAAGGATTTTTTAAAGTTGATATGAAGATTAGATGCTTCATGGGTTCCTTCAGAAAAAGATGTAATAAAAGTACATAAATGCCCCCAGCATCAGTTCTTTATGCTCTGAAAACAGGAGTAGTTTTGTCTTAAATTTCAGATTCAGATGTTTCTGCTAAGAAATCTCTGCTTTTTGGCTTTCTTAGACAGGCAGCCAGATACAGGTGTCCTGTTAAATCATTCTGCTTGCTGCAGATCTTTGCAGAAGTGCCTGGCTGCGCGAGGAAGCAGGAAAAACAGAGGACAGAGCACTGACGCTGCAGTGAAATGGTAAGTTAGGAAGGAACCTGGTGAAACGCACTCAAAAAAACCCCTCAGATCTCTCAAGCATTACATTCAACATCATCTGTCAAACTTGGATCAAAACCCCACTAGCTTTCCAGGTTCACGCTCCCTCTGAAAAGGAGCTGGAAGTACATAAATGTACATTCAGCTGCAGACACAAAGTTGTAGCTTCTATTTTTTTCCATCCCTACTGATCCAAATGACCTTGGCTACAGAAACAGGCCATTTGTTACAGAAGGTGACAGCTCAGCCACCTGAGCACAGAATCTGAACATGCCATCATCTTACCTTTGTACTAAATACAGCAGCCAGGATATTAAAGTATTAAAACCAACATCTTCCCCACTGGTCCATTATCTACCAACTCTCAGAAGGCGAGCAAAGTTCTCAGAGTTTGACAGATTATTATTGCACATTTTTCCCTGCTTGCATTTCTGCATTTCCACTTGGAAACTAACAAGTTATTCCTTTTCCTGCTCCCCAACTGAGCTGGGAATTATCACGCTTTTGCTTATTTGTTATGCAGTATAGAGTAGTCCAAAATTAGCTTGTAGGAATTAGATCATACCATTACAAAAACCCACCAACCAAACAAGAAGCAGAAAAGTACTTATGAACCAGACACCTTACACACATACACACACACACACACACAAAAGTAGGCAGTCAGACTAAGTAAAATTATCAGCCTAAACATGTACTGTTCTCCTGAGACATCAGCTGAACACAATGCAAAACTACCATGTAAGTTAGATCTTAGCATATTGACTCCGTATTCTTTGTGGTCATGTGAATGGTACAAGGACATTCATCATTAACTTTTACTGGGATTTTCCACACAAAACCAAGCAGCAAATAGAAAAAAAGGCAAAAATAAGATTTTCTCTAAAAAAGGAAGCCTACAAGGTGTCCCTGTGGACCTTCACACAGGGCAGAGAAATAAAACCTCTCATTTAGGGAAGGGAATTGGGGTGGGTGGGGTGGTTACTGACTGGCACAAAAAAGGCTCCATGGCCAAGTGTCTGTACTAACAGAAAACCAGCCAGGGCTTGATCTTTCCTGCATAAACAACACGAGCATGAATGCACATGTTTCTGTACAGAGGGGCAGTGGAATTAAAGCTTTCTTGTCAGAATTTTCCAATCTTGACTTACTGGTGTTTATTTGAACTCTAAAATTATCAAGTAGAAAAAAACCCACCGGTATTCCTCACCAGGAAAGAAACAGAGCAGCAGTTGTTGTTTCACATCCTGCGTGTTTGCTTGTTGCTTCGTGATGAAAACTAATGCAAGTTGAGTTTTGGGTCAGTTTTAGCACCAGGAATCATCTCAAAACTCAGCTTTGACAAAAGCAAGCAGAAAGTTTTCTCTCAGATATAATACAACCAGGTTTTATTTAAGTTCTCTCTTCCCCCCCCCCCCCACTGGCAAAAGTTCAGAGGGAGTTTAAAGTTTTGTAAACATTTTAACTACCCCTCTTCCCCCTTTTATGAATTTACAAAGCAAAGGAGACAGGGAGACCAGATTTGCAACAGTTCCAAGTCTCTCCATGCTATTGGATCCAAAAACTATATACAAGTCTGCAGCAGTCTCTGTATAGTTACTGTACATGTTTAGGGGCAGGGGGAAGAGAGAGGAAGAAGAGGAAGAGGAGGAGGAGGGGAAGGTGACCCCCAAAAATGAATAAACCAAATGAAATAAAATCCAAAGCCAAACTCCTCTTGAGCAACTCGAACTGTTTTCTTTAGGCAGTGATGACAGAACAACAGACACCTTTATACAACTCCACCAGAACTGTAGCGTCTCTTCCTTCACAGGTTATAACCCTCTGGGCATGGGAGATGGGACCAGGGGCTTGAAACTAAGTGCGTTTGGCAGTTTTCATTTCCTTTCGTGGTGTATGCATGTGAGTGGGTGGAGAAGGGAAGGTGGTGTTACTCTTTCCGTGAGAGATGAAGGTTACAATTCCATAAATACCTAAAGATTATGGATCCCAGTGAAGGTGCATGAAATAGTTTAAGGTACAGGAGATAAGCAGGGCCATCATTGCACATAGCTTCACCCTCCACAGTCTCTCTTCATGACAAAAGGGCATCTCTGCTCATTAACCTAAGCACTGCTTGAAATGACAAATAGCTAAGACTGCTGGGGTATATATCCGAAAGCCAGTGTTCACCCTCAAAGACTCAAGATTCACACAGTAAAGATCCTACTGTCTCTTAAACGAGACAAATTTGCAGGAAAAGAGCTCGAAATAAACTGGTCCTAACCCTCTGAAGGTAGCATTTAAGGGATAAATTCAACCTGAAAGAAGAGATGCCACCCCTCTTTTTCCCCAGAGCAGAAGTCCCCACTTGTCCAGGAAGGCTGGAGTAGGCCAACAGGGAACGCCACCAGCTTCAGCATCACCACCTAATGAAGACAGACTCGAGCTTTCCCTCCAAAAATAATGTGCTGAGAAGGGCTGGCAGGGGGTGTGCAACTTCAAACCAACCCAAGCTAAACTGCGCCCGCCACCACCCCTCTCCTGCTGTTGCCAGTTCTAAGGTTAGCTTATGAATGCAACTCCTGGCTTGGGAGAGCACCTCTTGCCCTGATGGAGCGCGGAAGTCAGTATCTGTGTGGCATTTTGGTTTTGACCAACATCTGTTAACCACAAACTCTCCCTCTTTCTCTCTCCATGACTGCACATGTTGGATGTGGTAAGAGTAACCAGAAGAGGGAAGCAATGGTTTGCAGAATCCCAATTGATTTCTTTTTTCCAGGTATGTCAGCAGAGGAGATCACAGCACAGTGAAAGCTTGCTGCCCAAATCAGCCTTGTTGTGAATGAATCCTATCTCCCACCCTCTTGACTCTAGGCTGACAGTAGGAACAATGCCTGTGCAGTCCTGGGCAGAAAGGGTTTGCTGGGGCTAGAGGAAGCAGCCTGAGATGATCGATTCTGTGATTCACTGCAAGGCGAAGAAGAACTCATGGTGGAGAGTACTGTGTCCAAAACGGAGAACCCATGGTTAACAGATGCAGGAAAAGCCAGTTGATTTGCACGAGCTCAGTAGTCTTCCAAAGTCTCTATTTCTCCCATATTGAGCCGCTCTGATGAGGCATTCACTGAAAACCCTGTAAACCAAAAAGGATTTGTGTTAAAAATCTGGATGGGTTATATTGTATTTGATGCAATACATCTGTTACACACAGTGGCACGTGCAAGATAAAGTGAGTGATACCTATCAAATATAAACTCAGGTAGAAATTCAGTAAGGCTAGAGATAAAATTAAACAAGCATTTTTTTCCTCAATAAAAGATAATCAACTTTATATTTAGCTAAGTATCACCTGGTCTTTAGAAACAGATCAGCAGAAGACTGGTTTCAACTTTCACTTAAAATACGTCATCTTTTAACAAGGCACATCTACGCATAGTGGTGAGCAACACCTTGGAATGGAGCACTTTTGAGTCAACTGGTACTTGGGATCACCTGTCAACACTGTTACTTACATGGTCCAAGACGCAGAAATAGACATTTTGTGAACATAAAATATAAAACACTTCAGAGAGCATGAGCAATTCTATCCCTTAAAGTCTAAATACATGCATGTACCTATGAAATCTAGTGGCAATTCCATGTATTGCTATGCTTTTTCACAATCACCTGTTTCAGGAGTACAACATGAACATGTACAAAGTTATACAGGGCTATGCAGATGGCTCAAAAGGCACCTAAACTTGTACCCAACCCTTTAACTGTAAGGACTGAGAACATAAAACACATGAGGAAAGTGAGAAAAAAAGCAAAAACATTTTCTACAATGAAAAAATACAATGTACCATATGCAACTTTCCTAGTAAAATCCAATTTTTATGGTTGTACCAATCCCATACAGAGTATGGAAAAAAGGAAAGTTTTCCTGTGTAAGGCTACTTAACACAAATCTGACATTTCACTGCTCTGTAGGCTCGCTCTGGGCTAGAAAACAAACTGCTTTTCACAGTCATTATCTTCAACAAATAGAAAGTGCTCTGCTCAGTAGGTTTTAGAAAATTGTTCTGGCTCCCTCTCTTGGCACAATGTTACCTAAAAGGTTTTGAAATTATTTTTAATGGAGCATACTGATTTTTGAGAAGCTGCAAGTGGTACTTCTCTTACAGTTGCAACTTCTTAGTTGTATTTAGTGATTTCTTCTTCACATTACATGAGCAGGATTTTAAACCACTCAACTGAAGACCCAGATCAGACTCACTATACTGGCACATGGGGTGGCGTAAGTCAGGATTCCACTGAAAGGATCCATATACTTCAATACAGAAAACACTGATTTAAGAGTATTGATTTTGTTGAGGACAAAAAGCAAAGATGAAAACCAGACAGGGCCCTGTTAGAGCCTTAAAAAACAACAGTAACTTCCACGTGGTTAATGCCAGTCTGCTTTACACAAATACAAGCTAAGTAACACAACAAATACTGGCCCAGTGCAGTGCCCTCATTTCCTTTCTATCACACACAGCACAAATGCAGACTCATTCTACTAAAATACTACAGACACACATTACACCCCAAAATGCTCACTACTACATGATCCCCTTGTATCTTAAAGGCCACTTTAAAGAAACCTTTCCATCAATGCTACAGGGGCTGGTTAACTACCATCTTCACATAAAAATTAAGACAGAGAACATGAATATTAAAAACCCTGACTACTAATGATGCAGTCATCACTACCTCCATATGAAAACTTGTGACCACTATTCACCTTTTTTTCTAAAGATCTTTGCCACCTTTTCTGACTAGGGTTGTTAGCTCATGTAGAAAGGTAGGAACGAATAAGGGCAAGCCTCAAGAAGCTGTTCCTCATGAGGAAACAGAAAATGGGTTTTTCTTAAAAGAATGAATTATCATTAATTCAACAAAACAGGCTAAGGTCCAGTCAAAAGAAAAAAGGCAGATTAAATGACATCCTTTAGCTACTTTAATGTTTGCAGGTAATAGCCAATGTATTGAAGAGGCCTTTTTAGGAGGAAAAGTTTGACAAATGTTTGATGAAACCGATACAGTATTTTTTAAATCATTAAATAATAATACTGAAACAAATTCTAAAGATGCTTCAACAACTACCTGTTCTGCTCCCATATCCCCATTTAGGGCTTACAAGCATTCCACACTTCACAATGCTTCTCCCAAATCAAACAGTAATTTCTAAAAGTTAAAACTGACCTAGCAAGCTGGGATCTGCACGAACCATTTTCTGTTTCTTCTTTTTCTTGCCACTCTGCACAGCCTCAAAATTGGATTGCTGGTTGTTGCTCTGATTGGTCTGAAAGACCGAATGTAGCGAACTGTGGTTCAATCCCCACACTGAATCCTAGAAAACAAAGCAAGTTCAAGTTTATAAAGTGCAATTAAATTCAGTTTATTTATATTGAAAACATTCAGAGAGCCCAAAGCACTTTCTACATCATGTGGCAGCGCTGATGCATCCATCCAGTACATGTACCTCACCTTTCTAAAGCATATCCTAGATCAGCATGCTAAAACATTATTTGATCTACAACTGGCCTCAACTGTTAAGTTATACAGGAAACTTGATTCTGCAGTAAATATCTGAAATCTGCTTTTTCCTCAGCATTTCACATCAGCTGTAAAATCCTGCTCATCCTCCTACCAATCCATTCTCCTATGACCTCAAACATAACCTCTATACACTCCTGAGGGTGGTAGAGAGTAAGATTTACCTGCTGCTGCTGCTGTTGCCGCTGCTGACTGGCTTTCTGTTTGGCACGGCGCTCAAGAAACTGCTTGGCAAACTCCTTGGCCTCAGGAGTATCTCCAAGATAGGCTCTGATGTAATCATGGACCTCATATGGAGACTCCACCTCCTTCAGGAAAGAAACAAACGTGGGAACTGCAAAAAGAAAGCAGACCATGAGGGAATGTATGTTGATATGTGAACACATACATGCAATAAACACAAGCTTTGGATTTGTTTCAAATATTTGCTAATCCAGTAGCCACAAAACCCCCTTGCCCTTCCATTTTCCCTACAGTAAAGCCCTATGATACCATGCTTCATCTATTGTGCAGTCAAAGCAAGGGTAAGAAAGTCAGTTGATGTGATAAAAATGAAAAAAACCTGACAATCCTAAGGGTATGTTACCTCACCAGATATAAAGCTCAAATTTAATGCAAGGCCCAAATGGAAAACACTCTTCTCAGAGCTGTCATCAATACAATCTCTTTTTGTCTGAAGCACAACAGATCGCACTCCACAGTGACTGACCTGACCTGCAAGCACGTAAAGTTCCACAGCTAGGTCACTTGCTAGCCTTTCTTACCAGCTTTTCTTAAACTATCTTTCTTGCACTGAGTTTTATTTTAACACAGAGAAGAACAGACCAAAATCACCAACCAGGAAGACACCAGGACAACAGGCTGCCACAGGTGGCACAAAGTAGCCTTGGAAGCATGGAAACACTGAAAATCTATGACCCATGATGGCACTGTAGGGCCAAACCCTCTCCTCAGACACCAGATGCAGCTAGTTAGTACATCGCAGATGAGGCAAACAGGTTACTTCTAGTATTACTCCCCTAAAAGGAGGGAAGCTGTGCAAGGTGTGACCGTCCTGGCTTCTAGGGCAGCACTGGCTCCCCATTCAGGTTCATGGATCACACACAGAACTGCAACTTTACAGCATGCAGGTGCTGGAGTACAAGGGTTTGCACAGGTCCACGCTGGAGGCCGTGGGATGCCTGCAGTGCTTCGGTACAAGAAGGTATGAGTCTGATTTCAGATTGGGCGCTCCTCTACGTGTGCTCCAGCAGAGTTAGTACAAAACCCAACCAGTTTCACACCAAAGAATGCTTTGCACAGAGGCATATACCTTGGCCCATATTCAGAACTGAACTGGATCCTCACCCATCTGCCTGATAATGCTTCCATGACCACCAAAAATCCTCTGGGTGGCAGAACTTAACAACTGTTTCCCATCCCCCCAATTTTATATAGTTAGGCCAACAAAAGCCACAGAGAAGATGATGCAGTCAGCTCTTCAGACCACTATTTAAAGATGCCATTTTGCTGACTGCATTAAAAACATTACTTTGATGCCATTACTTCCTCTCAGAACAACCTGTTCAAGAAACAAAAATGTTGTTTCTCACAGTGAATCATTTATGTTCCTCCCCACCTCTTACCATCTAAGTTGTTGGCGGTGTTGAGTGCATGAAGCATCTGTTCACACCACTGAGTGAATCCATCCTGGGCTTTATTAACCCCCTGAAACAATTTCAACAGCTTCTCCTCTTCTTCCACCTTCTTGTTTTGTCTACTTGTAATACCAACAGATTTACTGAGGTAAAGAAAACACAGACAATAAATTATAAATTGGCAGACTTAACAGTACAGTATACAGTACAGTGATAAGAGACTCACTAGTTTACAAGACGCAAACTGTTTAGGAACCAACTAATTTAAGTAGATGACAAAGTAAATTGTGAAAGGTCACCTATTAGCTATTTTTGTTGTCAAAAGAGATCCTGAGTGTCACAGAAAAAAAGGAAAACACATGAAGATGTTATAACTGCTAAGTAATCATCTCAGGAGTGGTAGCCTTTCTTTGCAAAAGCTGCTTTCCCAATTCCTACCTGAGGCTGGCATTGCTTTTGTTTTTATTGGTTGAGTTACGAGGTCCCACTTCCTTCACTGCATCGTCCCAGAAACCCATGTTTGAGTTTTTGGTATCAGCATTACTCCAGATGCTACTGACTAGGTCAGATGCCCACTGGTTGCTGGGATTAGTGTTTAGGGAGCCCCACACTGAATTCCCAATGCTGGTGTGCAGGTTAGAGTGCTGTTGAAACATAATAAAGAGATCCTGGTTATTAGAACCAGACACAGAAAATTGTCATGTACCATTTCCCTCCATGTACTAACCAGACAAAAGCCATACATACCGTAGTATTTCTGACTCTGTTCGGCTGCTGGTGCTGCTGCTGCTGCTGTTTCTGCATCTGCCGTGCTTCTTCCTGCTGTATCTCCAGCAGGGACTTGGTGGTGCCTGTTGGTTTGGTGACATTACCCCAACCTGACAACTTTTGCTGCTGTTGCTGCTGCTGCTGGAGGGCTTTCATTAGTTCACGCTGCTGACGCCTTTGCTGTTGCATGCAAGACAAAAGTGCTTGTCCATACTTAAAGATCATTACTATTCAAAATTCTAGCTGAGAAACTGGTCTCAAACTGATTTCCCTCTCTCCTGGAGGAGTATGCCTGACCTACTGGTTTTTTTAGCCATTACAGTTCCTCCAGAAGGGGAAACACTAAGTAACTAGTAAATACAAATAGTTTATTAGCCCAGGACAGAATAAATATGTTAAATCATGACTGCAGCCAACTAAGTATCTGGTATCTTGGAGGAAAAAAATTCTTTCCTACCATCAGTTGTTCCCACCCTGTGCTCCCTGGTCTGTCCCCCCAGCTGCCCTGGTCTTGTGCATATTGCAAACATATCAGAGTACAGATATGAAATAGCTGTACCTGAGTTATACTGTTTTAAAAAACCATTCCTCATCCTCATCATTCCTAAATAGACAGTTAAGCAGCCACATAGTTGAGTCTATTCTAACAAGTTGCACTCCATCGCTGTTCGCATTTACCTCTTCTCGAAGCTGCCGTTCTCGTTCTTCTTCTAACTTCTGGATTTCTGCCAATGACAGTGTGGTCTGGGATTGACAAGCTCCTGAATTTGATTGTTGACCCCATGTTGAAGATGAAGGGAGCTGGGCGAAAAAAACCCACATCAATAAGAATTACAAAACATCTTAGAGAACACTACTAAAGTATAACAATGAAAAACAACAGCATAAGCCCACTGCACACGGGGAAAATAAGACCGCCTTTAAAGTTTAAAACAAAACTGGGAAGTATAAGATGGTATAATTAAGTTGGAAAAAGTACCAACAGCATATTTCTTTGAATTGCCCTTTGATTAGTGTCAAAGACAGTGTATCAAGGATAATTAACACATCACCATCTAAAAACAGAAAAATCCATTTTGATTTTAAGGATATTCTAAGTTTTAAGAACTCTGCAGTGGCCGTTACTTACTACAGCACTCAAAACATCTATACTCATCTGTGAATCCCTTTCCAGTACACTTCTACTGACTGAACCTTTTTCCTTTTTATTTTGTAACTTACCCTCCTCTTGTTCCTCCCATCACTTTCCCAGTCAGCTATTTACCCTCTTCCCTCTCCAAATAGTTCATCTATCCCTGCTCTGCTCAAGCGAGCCCAGACAACCCTGAATCCAGCTGTGGTTTCACTTCCTGCACCAAACTGAAGGAGGAAGTTAAACTACAGAAACACATTACCTTCATTTGTGCAAGTTGCTGCTGTTGCTGCTGCTGCTGCAGCCGTCGTAAAGCCTCCTGCTGCTGCTGCCTCTGTCTCATTATTTCTTTCTGGCGCTGGAGTTCCAGCTCCTTGCGCTTTCGCTCTTCTTCTTCGAGCCGCTGTCTGGCTGCCTCTTCTTCCATGCGTAGCCGACTTTCTTCAAGTCGCCGTTGAGCTTCCTCCTCTTCACGTGCCCACTTGGCAGCCTCCTCTTCCTTCCCAGGACATAAAGAGGAGTAAAGTCTAAGCAGACTTAGAAGGTCAAAATTACTCGTATTCTGTGGTATTAACATTCTCACAGAACGGGGAGAGGCCTTTGTATTTGGAATCTGTGTTGTTTAAGTTGTTAATTTACCTTTACATTTCTTAGCCCACTAACATAGTTTATGTCTCATAAAGATGCAAGTTTCTCATTGCTCCACCAAGGAATGAAGAATTTAGAAGAGAACAACATATCCATAATTCAGACTAGCCAATTTCATAACACTTTCCTTTCAGGAGTTACACACCTTTCAGTCTGACCTTCTGTCCGCTCAATACTACTTACAGTCAAGTACTGCTACACTTGAATAAAACTTGACAAGAATAAAGGGAGAAGAAATTTTGGCATGAAAGAAGAAAACAGCGATATTTACTGTTGTAAATTCAACATTAGAGTTGCAAAGAGAAAGATATTTCCGCTAACAAAAGGAGATAACTGCGTGGTGTGTGACAAAAACATTGATGAACAACTTACAAAGGAAGTCCCTCAAAAAAACTGTCAATTCTGAAGTAAACCTGGAAGTTAAAGTAAAGCCAATCATGTTTCGAGGTTAGTTTGATTTAGGAATGGTGACAGTATGAATTAGGGGTCTGGAAGCTCAAATTGCCCATTAGGGACTTCTAAAGCTGACCCCAAAGGAAAACATAACAATTGTTAACAGTAAAACAAGAAAAGGAAAGAAAAAAGCTGAAACTTTGATAGTGGGTATAGTCTTGGCACAGTACAGGAAGACTGGCAAAACCAATCATCTCAGTTGATGCTGAAGAAGTACCATTCTATAGTATGATTCTATAGCAAAGGCTCAAAATAAATCATTACTATTATGGTACTATACTCTGCCTTTCTTTTGCAGAAAGGAGTACAAATACCATGCTGCAAAGCTATTCTTAAGACTCAAACATGAAGGAAGACATTCATTCAACACTAATCTCTTTGCCAAACAGCAGATCAGATTCCGATTATCTACTCTGAAATCAGGATACAGGTAAATTATTCACCTGATACTGTCTACAAGCTTTGCTTTCCTCCACCAAAACTGATGGTGTCTGAGGTACAGATGCAAGTTTCAAAGCTTCTTCATTCTGGCAGGCTCCATAATTAAATATACTAAGTCCCTTGTCCCATTTTTCACCTGTTTACGCAGTAACTCCTCTCGCTGCCGTCTTTCTTCCTCTTCTCTTCTTCTCTCTTCCAATCTTCTAAGTGCTTCCTCCTGTTGTTGCCTCTCCTCTTCTTCCCGTTGCCGCCTTAGTGCAATTTCTTGCTCCCGTTGTCGCCTCAGGGCTTCCTCCTGGAGTTGAGAACAAAATGTCAATCTATAAATGCCATTTTATTGATGAACTGAATCAGAACACAGACTACAACATGGTCTGGCCAGATAAATGGCCTCAAGAAGAGCTCCTTAGCTCCAAGCTATGCACTACTAAAAACAGCTCTATTAAACACTACAGACCAACATGTATGTTAACAGGGATTTTTTGATGCAGTGTGCATCTCATACATAATTATTTTAATGAAAAAGGAAACACATTAAATCACTATCTTTGGTTTTAACAAGAATGGTGTTGAGATGAAAACAACAGGCAAGACTCCTCTTTCCAGTATGTACTAACTGCACCTGAACATACACACGTGTATTTCAATGTGTGAGTATCATTAGTTCATTTTTTTGGGGGAGTCAGCTATAAGTTGGAACCTTTTCCTACTTATAGGAGTAGCTTTTCTCCTACTTACAGGTGTTTCTAAACACTGACTACTCAAGTGCCCTACAAAACTGAAACCACATCTCCAGACACCAGAAATAAACTGAAGAAGCCCAGTGCACTTGAGGACACTGTAACCTTTGAAGTCTCAGATGTGGAACTTAACGAAAGGGCTTTGACTAGACTATTCCTATACTATTTAAATACTATGGGCTTTTGAGGGCTTTGATTTTTGGCTATCTCTATATTATTTAAATAGCTCCCAATAAATTATGGTTTGCTTTCCAAGTAGAAAAATTATTCACTTAACTATAAAATAATACTTGCTTTTGAAGGAATAGGGAATAACCAGTCTTTCGCTGGTTTCCTGTACACTGTTACATGGGAGTGCATCTGTGTGGCCCCTGGTTCTGACTTTCCCTTTGCATAAAATAGCCTTGGGTTTTGCTGACTTTTCTAATCTCTGAAGTCCAGCAACTGTGTTAAGGCCACCCTACTTTTCATCCCTTTATTTTTCTCTCCACTTTCTGACTCACCCTACCAGCTCAACCTATAGATCCTACTGCATGAACAAGAAGTTTTCATAAATACATTTTCCTTTTGAATGATCAGTACTGTGCAATTGTACTCTCAAGTTTCTTTAAGCAATGTATTATTTATAGGGCAAAGGGAGACTAATTGTGCAGCATGTACATAAATTTTGAACTCTGTTTAATCAAGGAAATTAATTCTGAAATCCAAGACCCTTTTACTCAGTCTGGTAACAAACCTTCTATACACAGCACAGATAAACTGCAATACAGTTGACTGAACATCTGGACCAGGTGTTTAACACTGCTAACTTCAGATGCCTACAATATAACTGTCAGTAGACAGAGGATTTTTTTTATAAGTAATCCTGTGGCACCATCTACAAGCCAAGCAATTCATACTTCTGTGTATCACTTAACTGGTTTAATGCTAAAAGCAAGTGCAGTAAGTGTAAGTTTTACTTCTACTTGCCGGACATAAACCAGCAGCCTTTGAATCACTTTCTCAATAATCAAGTCTTGATTTGTCATATTCACAAGAGTTTTAAGCACAACACACATCACGTCAACTATTTCTGTAACTTCGGCCTGTAATGGTATTGATTGGACACATGCAGTCAAGTTGCAGTAATCGTGTCCTCAGTACAAGTGCTGAAAAATTTCTGCTTATTGTTTATTGCACTGAAAAGTCTACTGAGGAGGCTGGAGGTGTGCCAGTATGTTTTCTTTGACTACAGACCACACACCAGGATCTCAGCACAGGATGCCAAGCTGCTGCCCAGGCTGGGCAGGATGTTCAGCACTAGTCATCAACATAACGTATACTGATATGAACAAAGTCACCAAGTCCTCCTATAGGACAGCAGTTCATTGGCATCTCTGTCCTACTTTCCCTTTGAGAAACAAGGCTAGAATTGACAGGAATAAAGCTGTAAGGATCTCCTTCTTGCTCAGGAATGCTAGGAAAGGTACTATTGAATGACAGCAACTTAAAAAGCCTTCACTCCTAAAGAACTAAAGCTGAACAGTGTTATACGAGCATAAAGGAAAAAAACTGCAAGGCTAGGAAAAGCTGGGAACCATGCAGCTGATGCAACTCTTTTTTTCCTACTCTACACAGCTACAGAAAATGTTCACTTAATATTTCTGTGTCTTCTTATTATTCAATGATTTTGTTTGAACATGTGACCAAAAACACTCAAAGCTCTCCAGCTTTCTGCCACTAACTTGTATGGGAAACAGACTCATTCCTTTGGCTCTTATTGGTCACATATTTATGGGTTCCTCCTCTAGAAGAATCCCAATATTCTTTAACATCTTCTCTAATAATTGTTTTCAAATAAACATAAATTGCTGTACAAATAACTCATTTTAGGTCTGTTAAAATACCTATGATATAGCAGAAAATCCGTAAGTAGCAATCCTCATTTCAACAGACACTAGATTACTTCAATAAAATATTATGGATTTTCTTTTTGTAATTGGTAGCACCTGCAATTCTGCTTGTTTATGTCACTAGGACCCAATTTTTTTCATTTTATGGATCTCATCTTTGACCCTGATACTTTAAAGGGAGCACTGAAGATGTAATTCAGACAAAACAATTATTAGCTAATTATTAAACCTCACATTTGGTTCCTGAAAGCAAACAATCATTACAAAATATAAGATATTAGACCAGAAACAAAAAAGAAATACAGGAGCTACACAAGCTGAAGCATTATTGTTTGTAATTTCACAGTGCAAGTAACTGAGGAAAACTGAACAGAACTGGATTCAACATTTGGTATGACATTTCATCCTACAGAATTGAATGTCTATTAGTTTTTTTGTGTGTTTTGTGGGTTTTTTTGTATTTTTTTTTTTTAATTTACTTAGAATTCACCATCAACAGCATATTTACTAACCTTATATACTAGTCTTTTATGCAGTATTACATCAAAAGCCTTCCTGAAGTCCAGGCAGATTAAGTCTACTGCTTCACCCCTCTCAGCTCTCACTGTCATCTCCTCAAAAGAAGTTAATCAAATTTGTTAAGCATCATCTCCTCTGTATAAATCCATGCTAATAAATCAGTTCATCCCTGATTCTACAATGCCTTCAGAATTCAGATTCAAATATTAGACCAGTTTTTTTGTTTTTAAAATACATAATACAATCTTATTTTCTCTTTCCAGAGAAGTGCTTAAATCCTTTGTTACCTTTTCAAGACTTTACTGCTTAGAATTAAGCATTGTGGCAATTATTGCATTGGTAATGAACTAAGATATTTGCTGTTACTGCTTTTCAACCCCATTCTGCTTCCTCCTTTTGAATTATTTCCCATGACATCTTACAGTCAGATTGTTTACCATACAAATCCAAAGTGGACAAAAAACCTTTGGAATTTAATGGACATTTCTATGATGTTATACACAGTAGCAAAAGCGTTATTCTGAAAAGAAACAACCCAAGTCTATTTATTTGAAGCCACCATGGATGACACATTGAATTATCAGGGGATCAGTTGAAAAATCAGTGATTAGAACAGCAACTTAAAGCAATTTAACTCAAAATTTCAACTTTTGAGTATATTACTGCTTTAATGCTACAGTAAAGCTTGAACTTGAGCATTAAAGGATGCTTTCCCACTTTATACCATAATGACTGGTTGTAAACAAAAGTAAATACAGTAAAGCAAAGAGCCATTAATTTACAGACTTGATTCTTAAAGATACCATGAAAGCTAACCACATACTGCAGTCTCTTAAAATAAATCTTCAGTGACAAAACCCAAACAATGAGTGAATTGAGGTCTGTGACTAACTAAAGATTCTAGAGGCTTCCTCAAAAGCATCTGATCCTTAAACCAGGAAAAACACTTTACAACTGCCTACTTAAGGAAATAGAAAATATGATAAAGGACAGATTTATTTATTCCTTTCACCTATTATTCACGTGCTACTTTAGAGGGCATTTATTGACCAACTCCTTAGTGAAGAAGCTCACCAATGGGCTTGCCCATATCCTTCACATACAGAGTGAAACTTTGAACTTTCACTGTTTTTCCCTCCTGCAACACTTCAGGAATAATTAATCTTTCTTCCATACAATATTCAGAAGTTAATGCTAGAAACCTCAAGCTAATAATACCTCAATTTGTATTCTTGCTTGCTTATGAACACACTACAACTCCTGTGTTCATTCATCCTGCAACACGAATCATGTAGTTCATTCTTATCAATCTGCTTGTCCCAACTACACCCTTCCTTTTCCAAATATCAACTCCAGAAAACCAAGCTGACAGACTATGGGACATAGACCAGATAAAGTATTTTAAAAAAATTCTTAACTAAGTTATAAAAAAACCGCAAACAATAGAGAAAAAAGCTAAATGCTGCATCACTTTTTTTCCACTATAACCCCCTATATTCATCTGGAACAGGTAGAGACCATACCATTATAAAAACACTAGACTGCATAAATCATGAATAAAGATTAAACATGCAACAACTGGGCAACTAACTGAAGTTTAATATTGACACTGAGAAGCTGGGAGGGAATATTCCATAAGGAATAAAAGCCTCTCATCTCACAAACAGAAATCTATCTTGAATCGAAGCATCAAAGCCCATTTCTCAGACTGCAATTTGGGCTCTTAAAATTAAGAGTAGAATAATTTCATATACTCACATGAAAAATATTAGAACTTTCTTCATACACACCTACCGAAGATTAATTAGACCCCACAGGATTCTTAAAGTGAGTTTTTTAAATCATTAAAATTAATTAGAGATTAACTACATTGAGGAAACTCACTTGCTTCCTGCGGGCCAGTTCTTCTTCTTCCCGTCGTTTCCTCTCATCTTCCTGCTGCCTCCTAAGTAGCTCTTCTTGTTGCCTCCGAAGCTCCTCCTGCCTTTTCCTCTCCTCTTCCTCTCGTTTGGCCCTCATTTCCACTTCTCTCCTCTCTTGCTCTAGCTACAATTCACATAAAACTGCACTCAGATGCAGGTAACGTATTCCTACACCATTTCCTAGGGCAACTCTGCTGAGATTATAGTAACACCATAACAAATAAAGCCCCTGACAGATGCTCTCCCTTAATTGTAATTTTACCTATCAGCTGGCTGCCTACTGGGTCAGATTCCTCAAGTAGTCTAGAACCATTTCAGACAATTTCTGTTCAGTAAAGAACACCAGTTCTCTAGTCAAGTCTTTCTGTATCAGCTCCTTAAAATAACCTCCGACTTTAGAAGCTAGTAGCGAGTTGCTTTGCAGCTATCATAAAATAATCAATTTCAGGAAATGTACAGAATCATAAAGGTTCACACTTATAAAAATAATTTAATACTAAACTAAACGTGAAACAACCCTGACACACTGAGATTCCCCAAACCAACTCTGGTGGCAAGATGCAAGGATTAAGAGAACAACTACCTGCATGGCATGACAGCTCATGATGATTCCATTTTGAAGCAGTGGTGGCTAGTGAATTGGTTTTAGTCATAAGTGTAAAATACATAAGCACTACTTTAGAGGTCAGTAGTACCCCTACAGCAATGGTTTCCAAACAGCAGTCCACAAGGATTTCATAACTGGTTCCTATAATTCCTATTCCCTTTACAGTGTTTTCCATGAAAATACAATCAAAATCATACAGTGGCATGAAGACTGAGGAGCTAAGTGTCTTCCGTTGGCTTAGGAAACACAGTTCATTGCGGAACAGCAATCCCAACTTCTTACAGTATTAGACAGTTTCTGACCTTTGCAGCTTTGGCCTTCTCGAGCTGCTGAAGTTGTTCTAGAGCTGATCCCTGAGCTGCAGTATCAATGGGGAGATCCCAGACACTGCTTCCTTCCCAAACTAGACAGTGAAAAAAACAAACATTGACAAACAATAATAACCACTTCAACAAAAAGACATCTGAAAGGGAAAAAATCTTGTGTATGCTGTTACGTTTTATGAACTAAAATCATGACAAAACATTAGTCTTAGTCAGCAGAGGGCCACCTTTTCTTCCTGTAGAACAAGGCTTGTCCCTTACTGAAGCAAGGCTGGGTTTCCTACAAAATTCTACAGAAGTACCAGCTATTCAAACTCCCATCAGAGCAGAACACCCTTATAATATAACACTCAATCCCTTTGCATCAAAACTTCCCACAACCATCAGAAAAATTACCATATTCTTCACAGCTCAAATGAAATTTAAACTGCAAGACCAAGGAGGCTGAACAAATTAAAAAATACTGGTAATTTCCCCTCATATCAAAAAGGGAGTGATCATCTCAAAGATGCTGGTTCTTAATACACAAACTTTTCTCTACAGGTCTGACACATGCTAAGCATCTTACCTGTAGGCTGTGAAGCTGACTGTAGTTCCCATATTGAGCCAGTGTCCGGCACTGACACAGACCTTGTAACAGGGGGCATCATGTTCTGTTCAGATATTCTGTAATACCAACAGGAAGAATTAACATGCCACTTCCAGGGACAGGGGTGCTCTGAATACATATGAGACTCAGTAACTTGCAACATACTCCTTTCCTTCCACACCTCTATTTAAAACAAAAATATTATGGGGACAATACTAGTTGCTTGCAGAGTTCTTGCTTATCTCATCCCTGCTGCGAAGTCAATGGCTAAGCCAGCTACTGCTACAGTTTTGCATCTGTTGCTTGATAGGCTAGTTTGAGGAACAAGCATCTCGTGCTGCAGAACTCAGCTGGCAAAGTCATTCTGTTACCGACAAAAGAGATCTGTCAAAAAGGTACGATTTCAACTATAAAGATTTTCCCTAAACATCCTCTGAGGTAAAGGCTACTTAGTAGCTAAGGAAGTATTTGACATCCTACAACTGTTTCATATTCACATGATCTTGAAAATATGCAATGCTCAAATATAAGCAAATTTGAATAGGCCGGACACAAGATTTTAATGATTATATACAAGCTAGCGTATAGGAGAAAATGGAATTCGGTTCAAGTATGGGCTAACTCACCTCATCTTCAAGGCCTGGAACTGTTGCAAGAGAATAGCGAGCTGCTGCTGCTGCTGGGATGAGAGAGCTGCCTTTTGCTGCTGAGCTAGCACCTGTGCATATTGTTGTCTTCAAAAGAGAAGCAGAGAATCACTGGTATTTGTTCACTTGCTTATTTATATAATGCCCAAGTTGCAGAAGCTGCACACAGATTC
The DNA here is from genome assembly GCA_009867235.2 of Psittacus erithacus. Taxonomy (NCBI): domain Eukaryota; kingdom Metazoa; phylum Chordata; class Aves; order Psittaciformes; family Psittacidae; genus Psittacus; species Psittacus erithacus. The sequence goes on from WYDI02024331.1 coordinate 72,589, forward strand.
ATTTTCTGTGACTAACACCCACTGACCTATATAATGTACATGCTAAATACCAAAGAAAACCACAGAATGGGGCCTTGGAAAGAATCAAAACACAAGAATAAAACAAATTGGCCCACATGACCACAGTCAAATTTCTCTTCACCCTCAACTACATCAACTGATTACTGCTGTCCAATGTTTCCCTGTGCAACACTACTTCCCTTTTTTCACATATGACATACAGATTGCCCAAATTAATCTGGTTTTGATGACTGCCCACCTACATAAATCAATCTCTTCCCCAATATGTCAAGGCATCTCCAGTACAGGGCAAACTCTTGCACAATCAAATCATAAGCTGACAAACAGTATTCAAAAATCATTATCACAGCACATGCTTTCAGGACCCCTTGAATGAGTACTCTGACTCCTTTCTTTCCTCCAAGCTCCTACAAAGCAAATTGTTAGAAACTGACCACAGGTGAACAACTGACAACTTTGGCAAAGTGGATGACAAGCCACTTCTCCCAGCAGCTACCTTCCATTGACCTTCACTGAGCAAGCAGACTAAAACTAAGTTCTGCCTTCTCCACCTCCAGTTCAAAAGACTGTAGCCTTCTCCAGACTCCAGAACATCTGAGCTGCATTACAAGGATAGCCAAGACTCAGTTTGACTGTAACAGCTATCTATATAGCAGGTCTCACCACAGGAGCTATATATGACACTGAAAGAGACCCTGAAAAGTGTGCCTGAGGTAGCCCCAACTCTGCTAATCCTGTTGAGGCGTCTGGTGCTTGTGGAAGCAGGCTATTGCTGCGGGAGGTGAAGCACTCCCAGCCCCATTGCCCAAGGAAACAACAACAAGAAGCTGAACCCAGATGATTAAAAATGCAGAGTAGAACACAGCCACTGGAAGATCTCTGGAACTGGCAGTCTTACTGTATTAAAAGATGCTGATACTGGAGGTGCTGCATTTGGATCAAGGCCAACTCTTGTTGTCTAGTCAGCCGCTCTTGGTCCAGCTCACCCTATGTTTAGGAATAAAATATTTTATTTTAATAACATATAGGTAGTAACAATAGCACATTACAAATGCAAACAATCTGAAAGTTGTATTCTGAACTGTAAAGACAATGAAAACGGAAATACCTACACAGAGATCAACATTTACCAAGTCTGTAATATGGTGACTGTGAAATACACAGTGCCTATAAACAACAGAGCCAAGCCTTCCAGCGGACATGGCAAAACAAACATTTTTAAATTGAGTGTCTTTCCTCCTCTTAAAGTTATTCAACTATGGTGCTTGGAACACCTGAAATTCCAAGACAGAGCAGCTGACATGCAAGTAATTTCATTTCTTTTTTACAGGACCATTGGAATACTGTCACTGTCACAATTACCAGATGCGGAAGTGGTGCTGGACCTGGAGTGAAGGGAACCCTGCCCCACATTTTCATGATGTCTCCAAGTGGCTGGAAAGTCTCATCACAAGCTCTCTTAACCAACAGCGACATAGTGAAGTATCCAGCCTGGAACCACTCTGCCATCTCCTGATTACTGAAAGGACCTGAAATAACATCAACCAATACACATGGGGGGGAAGGGGAAGTAAGACCAAGTTGAGCACACTGGAAACAAAGAGCATGGTGCTTGTTAAAGTAACACAGTATGTAGCATCAGGACTTCCTGTCCATCTCATCCACTTGTCTGGAGAGAGTACATTCAAGTCTAGTGTCACTGCACACTAGGTCTTTACAGTGACTACAGCATTCCCCCAGATAGCCTTTAATGAAAAGTGCATTACTCCTTTTACCACGTACTGGAGAGAGACAAGACAGCTCTGAGAAGAAAGACAAGCAGCCACAGTGATGTGTAGCATGGTCCTGCCTTCCAGCACAGCTCACTACTTCAGGCTCAACATCAGGCTGACAACAGCTGCAACCTGAGTTTGGACTTCAACAGTATCTGCTAGGTGGCAGTGCTGAAAGCACAAGCACTACTTTCCCCACATATACTGCACAGATAATTAAACCATCTTAGCCAATTCCAACTCTAGCCTTCAAATCTGAGGAATTCATGTTTTACAGAAGTTTTGCTTCTGGAACTTAGCAGACAAGCAAATCCACCTTGGATGACTACATTTTTTAACATCATGAGGAAACCAGTTTCTCTTTCCTTCCTCAAAGAGTTACACTTTTCCCTCTCTTCATCTTTTCCTGACAAAGACTTCAATCATTCCCTTCAAAGGAGGGCTCCTGTACTAATTTTACATATCTTAACAGACACAAAGCCAGTATAAAAGAATATTTAACAAGAACCTTAAAAAAAAAAAGCTTTGCAAAAATATCTTTTGAAAAGCAAAAATACTCAGTAAATTCTTTCCTTTTCTTTCTGAAGTATCTTTAGAAGGTAATTCCTCCTACAGAATATGAAACCACAAGAGGTATCACAGAAAAAAGATCACATGGTAGTGATTAATTTTGGAGGCCACATTCATAGAATCATGGAATGGTTTGTGTTGGAAGGGACCTCAAAGCTCATCCAGTTCCAAACCCCTGCCACAGGCAGGAAAATCTTCCTCTAGACCAGGTTGCTCCAAGCCTTGTCCAACCTGGCCTTGAACACTGGCCAGGGACGGGGCAGCCACAGCTTCTCTGGGCAGCCTGTGCCAGTGCCTGACCATCCTTCCTTTCATTTCAAGGAAGTACTTACTCTAATAAAAAAAAAAAGCTTTAGATTGTCACTGAGTAATAAACACCTGACAGTAACTAACACACAGTTTAAAGTACACTGAGCAAATAAGAACACTTTATAGTTCACATCCTTTTAAACTTAAAAGGACGAGAAGAAAACCCTAAAGATGTGCAATACCTGCAGACAAGACTGGCAGAGATCCCACAAATAACACCCCCACAAATCCTATCTAGAGCTCATCACTGAGGAAGTCATTCACACTCAACAGTACTAACAACTACTACTTAGTACAGTAAGTGCATAACTCACTGCTTAATTGCACTTTTGGGAATCAGCTAAAAACTGCTAAAACAGAGCCCCGAGACCTTCAGAAGTATCTTCTGAAAGCAAAGATGCAAATAACTACACGAAAGGCTTGTTCCAACTTCCACAGCACAAAAATTGGAATTTCTTCAGCAAAAACTGCAAGCATGAAACTTTGTATTATATGAACTAATAACGCACTGGCTACAAGTGCAAATTAAATTGAGATCACACACGAGCACTGGCTTGTGGAAATTTTTCTATGCCCTAGATTCTAAAGAAATTGCCCTCCCCTCAATACCCAGTGTATTCAGGCTGAGACTAGAAAGCTGATTTCAGTGTTTCTCATGGATTCTTCAACATCTACTGAAGATTCAAATTCTTGTTTTATTCCCACTACTATCTGAAAACTGAGTAACTATTGGCATGAAACAAGTTTTATTCTAACCTCAATTTACAGAAACAGGAAATGATGGCAAACCTTATCTATGATAATTCTGGACATTAGGCTGATGGGGGTAGTGATGGGCAGAAGATCTATTTTCAAAACCCAGCTCTAGAGTGATACATTCCCTGTGCTGTTTTTGTAAAAACATGCATGAGTATCTGCTGGAGGTAATCTTGTGAAGAACTCTAACAGTTCTGTGAAACAAAAGAGGAAGTGTAAAGGGCACAGACCTACCCTGAATTTCTCCTTGTGGATCTTTGTAGTACCACTTCTGCATGGCTTCATGGAACAACGGCATTGAGGAACCCTTTGCTCTGTGTTCTTGAATTTTTGCTGCTAGTCTTTCATCATCAAGGGCACTGTCCTGCAGGTATGCCACCATCTTCTCTGCTTGCTGCAGGAGACATCAAAACCAGCAAGGAATACAAGAATTAGATGTGTACTTACAGGTTTGAAAATGATTGTATCTAATACAACCCAGTGCTCAAAAGTGCACCAGGAATTACAAGCAACTCAAGGACTGGTGTAACTGCACCATAAACTCACAGCTCAAACTACCACCACGTCAGGATCCTGAATAAGCACGGCTGACCAGCTTAAGTAAAGCTTTAGAACACTTGCCAACAAGGTCCCACACAGTATCACTATGAAAAAATAAAACGTTCATAGGAGCACTAGCATGAAAAATACTCTGCATCCCAGCTGTCACTGAGCTTACGTGCACATAGTCTGAACACCATTTAGATATTTAGTTGTGGGTTTTTTTCAAAACAATTTGACACACAGTTTTAAGGTTTCCAAGGCAAATGGCAAGGCTACTTGACAGTGGTCATAAGCACTAGGATCTCTAGCTCCATAATACTGGGTATAGTACCCTTATTCAGAAGGGTACTACTTCAGCTTGAATTACTCTCCAAAATAATAATGGAGGGAAGAAAAGCAGCTTTCAAGTACACACCGTGGAGTGTAAAGTTTCAGCTGCATTTCTGGTTTTATGGGCTTCTAATATTTGTTTGCATTTCAAGTTCCTCCAGTCTCATCACTGTCAACAACAAAGGAATTTGAGAAATTTCACCTGCTCTAGGTGTTTGAGGCCCTCTTCATCATCTGGGTCAGTGGGAATGTTACCCATGCCTGGAGCAGCTGTGACAGGTGTCTGAACTGGCCGCAAAGCAGGATTTGAATTGGAAACAGGAGGAGAAAGATGAGCAGGAGAAGCGGTGTCTGCAGAAATCTGTGGCAAAGGTTGAGCAACTGAAGCCAAATCTAAATAAAAGCGTTAAAGTTAGAGATAATGAACTAACAAACAGAAACTTACTGTAGGAAAACATTCAACAACTCAAAATTAGCACCAAAGCAAAATGATTTTCAAATCTTCCTGTACTGGAACTGTTTACAGCAGAGGCACCCAACCAAACTTCAAGGAGCAGTTTTAAGTCCAAACAGTGCAGAACTCCACACATTCCAGTAATCCTGTTCCCCGACCACATATATTTGCCCAGACTATTTGCTCTACAACAATAAGGCATATCCACAACTAGCTGATGTTTCCCTAGACTGTGTTGCAAAGTGAAGTACTTGTACACTGCAACCATTTGAGACGGCATATCCAACAAACCATGTATTTTTAACCCAGTTGGTGAACTCTGGCTCTTCGCCTCCATATTCCAGTCCTTGCCTCTTAAGAGGCCAAGCTAATCACAATGAGTAATGGAAACTTACTAAATTTACCTATCAAGTTTATTACCTTCCCCTCGGCTGGATATTTTGGCTGGTGGTGTATTCTCCAATCGATTCTCTTTATCCTCTGTTTTTTCTGTTCTTTCTGGCACAGACTCTTCCTTCCTCTCAAAAAGACTCGTCTGCAGCAGGTCTGGAGGCTGGGATTTCGGTGGGGTATCTGACCTAGCAGCTGGTGAAGATGCTTGGACTGCTTCTTCCACTGCTTCTGTAACATTGCATGGTTCTACGTAACTGAATTAATGGAAATTCTACACTGCAGCATAGAAAGATGGGCAAGACATTCCCCTTACCTGCCACTACTCTATCTGTTTTCTCTCCCTCTTTCTTGATGGTCTTCTCATGATCTTTGGCTTCTTCATTGTGGCTCCCTTCAGAGTCAGACCTTTCTTCACCTTCCTCCACAGGTCGGAAGTCCATCTCCTGTTCCTCAGGGATCGGCTCCTTCTGCACCTTCTACAAAGTCAACATAACCATCCATAATCCATTCTCAATATAACAGGATACTTGCTCAAAGCAAACAAAGGGCCCAAGACAGCTGTTCACCTTTAAAGAGAGAAAAGCTCCAGAGGAGTCAAATGTTCCCATTTCTTCTTCTGCGTCTTCTAAGCACCACTCAGGGAGACTGTCCCTGTCATCATCCATGCTGCCGCTCCCACACCGCACCCGCCGATAACCCCGTTCATCATCTCGTTCCCGGAAATCGAACTCAAACCTCCGCCGACGCTCCATGTGCTCTCGCCAGCCTGCGGAATGAGGGCCGTCTAAGGTAGGGGGAAAGTAACTTTACAACACAGTCCCAGGGGTAGTAGCTTACTTGTGAGGGTGAAGGGGGCAGTGAAGAGATGGCAAAGAGTGACAGAGAAAGGCCCTACAGGGTACAATCCACCTATGAACAGGCATCTTGGAGGACAAGGGAAAGAAAATGAGTATTTTACCATTAAGCAGGAGTTTTTCAAATACTGTTCACTGTATATCCCCCCACATTATAAATTGTATTATGAGCATTACAAAAACCAAATGAGGTTAAGAAAATTGGGCTACATAACCTAAAACATGCTGAGGTACCAAACCAGAACAAGCAACACTAGATGCTGACTGAATTTACCAGGCCATCATTGACTTAAACCTTCTCTGGCATCTTTATAAGATTTTATGTTTACTTTTAAGCAATCTGCAAAGTCACATCCTGACCATACCACCCACGCTCTTGCCCTTGGAGACAATTCTGCACATATATGTGAAAAATGGACTGCCAACTGTTTGAATACCTTTGAAACCCCTGCTAAGTCTCTCAAACGGTAATTTTTTAGCCATGGAATACCATAACTTGGAATGATAATAAGGAAAAAAATGAGAGGGAAAACTTTCCAAATTCAAGTTTAATTTTACTTTTCTTTCTAATCTGTTCAGAAGACATCTTCATTCAGCCAACCTTAAAATCCTCTGACTGCAGTCATGTTATTTAAATTGTAAAGAACTTGCTGCTAAGGAAAACAAACTGGGAGTGAAAGGATCATTAACAGCTTTCCATCCACCAGAAGCTATCTTTATCAGAAACATGCAAAGCCAAAATGAAAGTATCTTAAGTTTTAGTGCTTTTAGCTACAGCTGTGTTATTTTCTGAAGAAAAAAAAATAATTCTTCTTTTAGTCTCAGAATTCGTGCAATCAGCGCAGTCTCACTGTTCATCAGACAGCGACCAAAAACAAAAACCCATCACAGTAGAAACTGTGTCCTCTGTTCCATTTGTTTCATATGAATGAGGAATGTTTTCACATCAACCCTACGTATTTAATATTAACCATGCAAAAATCCACCTTTGTCTCACAAATGCAGGAAATGTAAAACAAACCCCTTCTAGAAACACTGTGAACTTTAAGGTTGTATTTCATCAAGGAAACACAGAAGGTTAGACTTCAGCCAGGCCTTCGCTATACTGTATGCGCTTACCTGCAAATACTTCCACTGTATAACTTATCCATGCTTGTAGTTATGCCTTGGAAACTAGTAATTGACATTTTTGGTATGCAAAATTGTCAAATCAGTGTTCTGAGGCAATCCTTTTAACATCATTAAGGAAAAATATAAGGCACAGTAAGCTTGCACTTATCCCATCTTTTCTGCCTGCTTCAAAGTAGTTCTTAACATCTTAGGCCTGTTATGTCAACCTCTTGTTCATCAGTAACTTCTCAAAAAGTATGTAAAAGGCAAAGGCTCACTGAAGATGCAGCAATGGAGTAAGTACTCCAGAGACCTCCAAAACACTTCTGGATACTGAAGAGCTGGACAGGGTGCTGGGCGACCTTGTCTAGGCTGTGCTTTTGCCAAGAAAGGTGGGACCAGATGATCCTTAAGGTCCCTTCCAAGCTGGTATTCTATGAAGTAATAGTAATTTCCACATCCTCTTCATAAGAGGTTTCTGCAATACACCCCATGCATCCCTGCCCACAGTACTCTAGACTCGAAGTTGGTGCAAACTCAGGAAGTACAGATTTCTAAGGGCTTTCTTTTCAAGCAAGTCAGACATATGAACATCTCATTAGAACACTGCTAAATTTTAAAAGAACAAAAGAATCTCTGGGAACAACCAGCAACTAAGCAGGACACAGTCTACCTATCTAAAAGAGGAGGCCTGGCACTGGAATTCCACTGATACGGCATCAGAAGCAGTGTTAACTTTACCTCCCCCCTGTTAAAGGGGGTAAGTTAACTTTACCTCAACCCATCAAAACCAGGACTTCCTTTGGAATTGAAGGGCTTTTTCCAAGGTTCAAGTGTGAGAGGTTGCTGACAACCAGGCTGCATTTCTGATTAAAACCACAGGCAGGCATCTCCTCAGTACAGTAAGCAACGGCTGTGTTAGGTTTCCCCATACATGGGAGAAAAAAAAGAAAGCAAGCTAGGGCCTGAACCTGGCAATTAGCGTACAAACAAATTAACATCTCTGCCTGTTTGCTGTCCTGGGACTCACCAATAACTGAGCATCTCTTCTTCAGCTCTCTTTTGCACAGAAAAGGAAAAATCATTATTAAGAACCTCTTGTACAGCAGTAAAGGGACCACCTTGAGACTATGCATTGAGAAAAGCCTTGATTATTTATACATGGTTCACATCCCTGCACCAGGAACACAGGCTCTTCTTCATAGTGAGACACAGACACATGGTTTTTGAAGGCGATTCTAAGTACTTTGTTAATTCCAGGTATCTTCAAAGTTCAAATTAAGAACTTAAGAGATTTTGTTTACCATACATACGGTCTGCTTGCAAAGATTTAGTCACAAAACCTCCTTTTATAATTCATGTATTTTCAGAGCTAGGTGGACAATTAAAAAGAAGATGTGACACATGCCCTTGTCTCTTAATAACAACAAAGGTTTACAAAAGCCCAGCTCAGGTACAGTGAGCAACTCAGGTGTGAAGTACAGGGCTGCCAATCTTTAAAGCAACACAAAAGTAAAGATAAATCTTAAATTCTTACCTAAGTTCTTCTAAACAAAACTTAAGACAAAACATGGCTTTAAATTCAGCCCTATAGTATCATTAGGCAACAGTTATATGCACATATATCTCAAGATCCCAAGGTAAAAGAAATAATGTTAAGCTGAATTTAGCCCTTTCACCTATAATGTAATTGTTAATTACAAGAAAGGCCTGTTGGCTGCTTCAGGAAATTGAAGCACACTTCAGTCTCAATTATTAATAGCTTTTTATGTCTTAAAAGTTATATTCCCTAATTCAGAGAATAAATTTCCAGCATACACTGAAATACTAAACACTATGCAAAAGACAAACGAATAGTACACATACTTTTTTGCCATATATTGTATATGCAGCTGTTTTTATTTTGCTCAAGATATTTTAGCTGCTTTAAGATATTCAAGAAGCACAAAACACAATGCCCCAAAAATAAGTCTACTTGATTGACTCCCTGAAAAGGGAACAAACCAAGATGAATTTGACAAAAGCAGCAACTAAAAAATATTTATATGAGATTACAGACTTAAAAACCAAACCCAAACCACATGTATATAATTCTCTAGCTTTGATACAGAAATGGTTTTGTATGTGCATCTGATAAAATGGACTTGGCTCTGCAAATCTGAAGAGCAATCACTGTATGAATGCAAGAACTGGAACGAGGCTTTTTAGGTAACCAGTCATAAAATCATTATAAAAGATGGCTAAAAAAAACCAAAACAAAACAAACTCACCAACAACCACCCACAAAAAAAAATAAAAAAAAATAAAATAAATTAATAATCAACAGAACTTTGAAGCAGCCAGTGAATTTAAAGCTATTTAGCATATAGTTAACCTGTCTAAAGATCCTATTTTACATCTACAATAGCAGCAATACCACATTTACTCAGAAATACTAACAAAACAACTTTTCCATTGTACAGGCCAAGGAAAGATGTCTTTTCATCAAACTTCCAGTCCTAATGCAGAAACAGTAGTCAAAAAAGCAGAAAACCCCATAAACCTAGGAAAAGCCTAGTGATACAATCCAGTTTTCATGCAGCAAAACCAGGCAAGTTTACGTCCTTCTGAATCAAGTAGAAGTACATAAGCATTAGGCTTTTCTAGGGAGAAGCCTGACTCATTTGCTTCTTCACTTCACTACCAATACTCAGATGATCCCTCACTCTACATGTGAGAGGAGCACAGTTTAAAAACAGCACGATGCATGACAGACCCCTTTAACTATGTCAAGGGAGTTAACTTTAGCTACACACCACAGAACCTGTGTAACTATTTAGGGGCACAAGACTGTTTCAGCAGCCGCAGCGCACCCTCTTGATCCTTTGTGCCTAGTAAAAAAGCACAAAAGGAGCAGATTTAGGTCAGCCATTCTGCAGCAAACATAGCTGAGGGAACAATAATAATTCAAAAGCTGGAAAAACAGTAGTCTGTGGGAATCAAAGTGTTCTTTGCTTAAGAGAAGAAGACAAACTCAAGCTTGACAACTGCTATGTTCTTCTAAACTATTCTCACCCTAAAGGAAAAAAAAGCCAATAATCAAGCAGCACGCAATCTAGTAGGGAGCATGCAAAGCCAAGTCTAAGGAAGGTCTAGCTAAACAAATGACAACAGCACTCTGAAGACATTTCTCTATTTTTACCAGGACACATGATTAGTACTATTATCTAATACCGGAATAAGTACAAAAAAACTGTTTAAGCTATGCCAATTTAGAGTTAAATTCTTTAAAGCAAGAATACGATTAAAACTGTTTTGATAGTCCTGTGGCTACTACTAACAGGAGACTTCAAATACAGCCCTGCGGAAAGCTGAGACAGTACAAGACAGCACTCAGCTCAGCCCCTACGTCAAAATTAGCAACTCCTCTGCAGACTCACAGAATTCCTAGAACAGGCTTTTTATTACACCTGCTAAAACTAATTTGCAAGTGAAGTTAAATTAATGGCTTACTGCAGCTAAAATTCAAATAAGCAGTAATATTTCCTGTCATGGAAGATGAGCTTTCAAAACCCTCCACAGAACATCTTTCAACAAAAGATGACATGAATGCTTCTGAACTTTGCCATCTATGCTTCCTTTTAAGATAAAGCACACAGACTTGTACTGACAAAACAGTCCACTCCTGAGTATCAAGGAAAAGTTTGGGTTGGAAGAAACTATAAAGTTCACGCAGCTCCAATCCCCCTGCTTCCAAGCCCTTCTCAGGGCTGCTCACAATCCATTCTCTGTGCAGCATGTATTTGTGGCTTAGGACTGCTCTACCCACATCCAGGACTTTGCACTCGGCCTTGTTTAACTTCATGAAGTTCAAATCATGAGGTAAATCAACCATGAGATATAATCATAGCTGGCCTGAAGACACGCGAACCATATAACAAAGCAGCAGCGCCTAATGAACAATTATGATCAAGCACTGGGAAAAACTACATTGCTCAAAATTTGCCCTTTAGCTGTGCTCTAAATGTGAAACATCTGAAAACACATCTGGCCTTGGGCTCACTGCTGAATTTTAGTCCAAGATAGCAGTTGCGTGAAGACAGAATAATACATAGCTCTGGTGATGGTTAGGAACAGAGATAACAGTTGCTCACAATCCTTACAGTAATGAAAGTCTTTATGACACTGAAAATGGTGACAGGTCTATTTTAAGAGCAAGTGTGACTTTTTTTAATTGAGAAGAAAAAGTTGTCCACCTCAGCCCAAAAAACATCCTGTGCTTCCTTTGGTTTCCACATGAAGATGTACCAGTAGAAGAGCCACAATACTTCCTTAGTTCCCAGAAGCCTTCTGCAGCCAAAAGATGCCCAAAACCAAGATCCCACAACAAATATGACAGGCTAGCCAGATCTTTTCCAAGTAGAAAAAAATTAAAGAACACATATGTGCATACATATTTATATATATGTTTCAGCCATACTACTCAAATACCAAGCTCCACTTTGCATGTTTCCTGAAACTCTAGCAATGCAATGCAGGAAAACAAATGCCATCTCCCTTTCCTCTGCCTTTCCCATGCCCTTTCCCTATAGCCATGGCTGCATTTTAACGCAGATCTCCTCTCACCTGGACTATGAGGGCGCCACCTGTCACCATCCCTCCGTGATCCAGCCAGTCGCCAGCCTCCATCATCTTCTTCTCCATTTTGCTCCTCCCTGAAGATGCGCCAGTTTTCGCTCTCAGAGCGTATAAACTCATGCTTTCTCCCTGTTGTTGCTGTCCCACCTTCCTCAAAGTTTGGCCTCACTGCAAAGAAAACACATACCCAGTGAACATCCGTCCCGTCTTTAGAAGCCTGGAAACAAGAGCTGAAATCATGCTCCCTTACAGGAAAAAAGTCACTAGAAGCATTGATAGGAACCTAGGAGAGGAACAGAAGTTCACGGAAGGAAACACATGACATATTTAGGAAATCTCTCCACATCCCTGCGCACCTTGGGATGGAAAGACTGAGAAAAATAACAAAAGAAAGCAAAGCATACAAGAAATTATCACATGGGTAAGACAGAGAAGGAAAAGACAACAGTTTAAGAGACACAGGAAAGCATAAAAGGAAAGCCAAAGTATGCAGAGAGGATAAACTGCTGTATCATGGAAAGTCTCCCGCTAAATGAAGATGGGAAGGCAGTAAATTAAACATTGCACACATTTCACACAAGCCAAACATCTTCTACTTCTGTAATGAAAAGAATGAGATCTATATATTTAATCCAATACGATGTACAGCATTCTCTCAATGTTTGAGGAAAAACAGAATATTTAAGGTAGCATTAAGAGTTAACGGAGAAAAACATTAAGTAGTGTTCACATTATCCTGTGAATCCATCTTCTGGAGAGCCAAGGTCAGCATATTAAGAGTGAGAAGCACCTATGCAGCTTCAAGGATGAGTTTGCCAGGAGTTTAGGACATAAGTTTTTTAGTTCCAAATTTACAGTACATTTAAAATAAACCAAAATCCTCGAGTACTTAATGAAGAGGAACACTGCTACAAAAGGATGATGTGAATAATAAAAAAAATTCCACATATACACAAGTAAGTTAGGTTAAACAAACAAGGGCTTTCACTGGTGACTCATCCTGACATGGATACACCACTACTGAAATAATGGGGAATACTGGATTTGGATGGGGTTTTTTGTCGTGTTAGACCTCTGAAAAAATGTCACACAGAAAAATATAATAGGAGGTGCAGAAAAGCCTCTCATTATTGTTCCTTTGATAGACTTTGCATCATAGAAAACTAGGAAACAGAGCTATGGAGCCAAGCCAGGGGAAAGTAAAATAACACAGAGATAGTAACCCAGAAGAGAGCTGCAATCCAACAGACAGGATCAGCCTCAGACCCACACGATAAGGAATATGCCTCATTCTTTCTGCACTTATTTTTAAAGTGCTACAAGAAATAAAAATGTGATTTTTTTTTTTTTTAACTCTGCAGCATAAGACGCTCAAGTTTCTCCATTAAAACAGTCACCGACAGAAAAATGTTAATTTGCTATTTTGAGATCAGAAACAGTACTACTTTCAGAGGTGTAGCTATTCTTTTCACCAAAATTCATACCAATTACCTGACACTCATGCAGTAACATTAATTCTAGAGATTTTAGACTCTACCAGTTAAGGAAAAGAAGTTATTTCTTTCCATTGTTATTAAGTTAAGATTCTGGAGACTGCACTTCAACACTGGCAAGCCATCAGCTCACAGGCTCTGCTCTCTGCTCTGTTCCCAAGTAGTACTGTGAAGTCTACTTGGCCACTGAATACCAGTGCCCCTCTGCAGCTATACACATGTAACAGACATACCCAAGGCAACTCAAGTTTTCTTAGACCTTAAGACAGCTGAGTTTGCTCCCAAGAACTGAACTATCAAAGTGTGGGCTTGTATTCTGAACTTGCAGCAAACAGTATCCCTGTTTGCTGCTGTGGAGTTTGAAACGCATCTCTACAGAGGTGACAAAACGTCAAATGCTGTTTGCCAAGATCAGGCTCAGATTTGCTACTGCCCCTTCTCTGATTTTAAATTCTACAGCATTAGAAATATAAGAAACAAAAGAATGAATTACAAGGGATATTATATTCTTCTTCTGAGAAGGGGAAAGAAAGGAAATCAAGCTAACAAAGTGAAAAAAAAGACTATGACAAAGCTGTATACAGGACTACTCCTACAGCTTGCATGTGAATTCAGAACTTGCGAAGTCCCAGTATACTGTCTTTGCAAGCTATTTCTAGACCTGAGAACACTCAGCTGAAATGACTTAGGTCAGAGAATCAGGATTTGGCAACGTTTTAAGGATGAAAAAGCTAAAATACAGTCTGGTTTTTGCCTTGGACTAATTGACTGGACTTCCTGAAGAGAAGGAGCAGTAAAAGGGCACCTCTGTTCAAGTCTGTCACAAAGCCAGCAATGGTGTTTACAGGAAACTTCAGATAGAGCTCAGTGGTATCCAGCCAAAAAAGCCTACAGCTGTGCAATGCTGAGCTGAAGGGAGAATGAGAAGAACAAGACTGCGATTCTGGGGTGTAGTCTGTGGCAACACGTTTAGGAAGAGGACTTACTAACAGAATGGCAACTTCTGTTCTCCATGCTGTCAGGCCATGTTTCCTATGACATGCTCACTGTTTGTAAAGGATAAACAGGAAAGTGATGACTGACAATAATACTGTTTCCTCTACAGAGGAGAGGAACTAGAAGAATCTATTAGAGTGTTTTGACTTTTGCTCTCTTCTTTTTGCTGCACAAGTAATTCCTCAAGAAGAAGATAAAAAGAAAAAAAACACTGCAGCTAGTGTTTTTAAGGAATTCAAATAACTTCACCTAGATGTGAAGCTCATTTTGCAAAATAATAAAACAAATGGCCTTAAGATGATGTTTCTGTAGAAGGACTACTTTCTCATTAGGACAGTATTTGACATGCTAGGGACTCCACAGGAACACATACATCGTGAAATGACTCATTTGTAACTGAAGTCAGTAACAGAGATCAGAAGCTCCAACGCTCATTTCTACTGTCACATTGCCTGCCTCTCTCTCCATCAAATCTCAGTCTCAACAGTTGGTCTCAATGACATACAGATCAAACACCACTCCGTACTTTTTCCTGCTCAACTGACTGTTACCCACTGTCATAAGTATGGATGAACAAGTAAACTCAAATGAATTAACAACAGTTCAGTTCCATAACACACACCTGGAAATCACATACTGTAGCTATTCCATCTGCTATACAAACACATTAGATTTTCAATCCATCCAGTTGAATCAGATTAGAAAACCTGTGACCAGACACCATGTGTGTTCTACAGTACAAAATACAGTTTATAAGAAAACATGGCTTCTTAAAATAAGTTAAAAAGCTCTGCCTGTAGTGGAAGACCAACTTTGTTCCAGCACAGAGTGAAAGGTGAAGGGCAAGTCACATTGTCCTACAGGCTTACCACAGAGCTGGGAGTACCCTTGCACTACATTATTTGCCCCGCCTCTGAAGGTCACACCATGCCTACCACTATTTTCGGTGCTGTGCCTGAACAAGTATTAAAATGTTCCATACTAATGGAGCAAAGAATTAATGTTTTGCAATTTAGGGCTGGGGGAAGGGTAAAGAGAGAAAGAGAAGAAAAAAACAGGGAAGATTTTGTTTCCTAAGCAGGAAAGTCTACATTAATAATTTTCCCAGCAGGCTTTCAGTAGTTTTACTGCAAACAACCACAGCCTTTGTTTCTCAGATCCTCTTACATCTGATGTTCAATTAAAGCCCTCACATCAGCAGCTCACCAAAGGAAAAAAGAAAAAGTGTGAAATACTACTGCATTAACAAAGCTGTCCTCAGCGTTCAGTTTAGTGGTGCAGCACACAGAGTACTCTGCACAGCTAAAACATCTTCCCTAAATAACTGTTCTCATTTGACAAGAGAGAAAAAAGCTGAAGTGAAAATGGTTTCACTGACTGCATGGGAACAGCAGCCCACCTATTCTGCACTGCTGCATCCTTGGGCATTAGCAAAACCCTGTGATTAATTCCATGTTTCACAAAAGAGCAATGTGGAGATGGAAGAGAAGTGGCCAGATCTATACCTTCTGACCAGCATTAAGCTACAGTTCAGCAACAACCCTTCCAGCTTTTCACATGGAACTTTTAAGCTTATTCGAACCTAAACAATTATCTTGATGAAGGCGGCAAAGGCAAATGCAGCCCTTCCCCAAGCAAGTGTTTGAGGATTTCTCCTTGTCTGCTAAGGATTTGTGTTGAGTAAAGAAATACTCCTAACAAACCAGCATTCTTTTCCACATGATCAGAGCTAACCCCGGCCCCCCTGCAGGCAAAATGACCAATCAAATCAGCTTCACATGAAAACCAACACCCCCCCCAGCACTATAAACACAGGAATGAGACATACAAACCCATTTTAGAAGTGATTTTTGGTGTTGTTTTGAAAAAAATCTCTACCAACCACTTGTTTCTTGCCAGTGCTGCGACCAATACACAAGACCAGCACAGTGCCTCTCCTGAAGCCCGGGTTCCTCCCCTTCCTCTGCACAGAAACACTTCGAAAACCAGTAAGTACACAAAACAATCATTTTTATTCTTTTTTTTTTTTTCCTTATTGTACAATTAGAAATTGTTCTGCTGCTCTTTAATCAAAGAAATCAAAGTTGTTTTCAGGGCACATGGTTTTCCTTCTAAGGTATGCTAAATCAAGTACCATCTTCAACAAAATGGTTTCTGATTCCCTCACCTCAAAAAGAAGAGCTGTAATCATCTGAAAAAGCATTTTCTAACAGCATATAAAGTAAAACCAAAGGCATCATGCAATATTTTTTCAGAAAGATTTCAAGACAAACAGTGGGAATACCACTGTAGCTGGGTGTTACCTGGCCAAGTGTTATGAAAAAGTCATCCTCACCTTCTTGCTATATTCACTGCAACTCAGCATTTAACTTCAGTTCCATCGCAAATTAAGGAAATGAGCTTCACCTCTTCAGGTCAGCTTTTACCACCTATAATTACATCTCATACCCTCAACTGTTTTCAATCAATGCATTCTCTGTTCATGGGCACCAAGTATGAACTCCACTATGCTAGAATACTCCATCATTCCAGATAAGCCATTAGGAATTTGGCATCACACAGGGCAGAACAGCTCTTCAAAAACAGTAAGTTCACAAGAAACGGATGGCAGCAGATTTCTATTACTACAAGCTTTACATCAAATAAAATCGTCCCTCAACTGTAAATTTATTCCTCCATTAGCAATGCTTAATTTTGCATTTAGGGTACTCTGTAAGGATTTAATACACACTAGCATATTTTAAAGCCTTAAACAACATTTTAGCAAAGTCTCAGTGAAGTTCTTCTGCTTTTCTAAAAGTGGCCAGACTAGTTGGTCTCTTAGGGCTCATATGGATCCTCACAGTATTTTCAGTATGCTGTTCTATGTGAAAATACACTGTACACAAAATGAAGCATTACAATGTCCCCAATAATCAAGGATATAAGCAGCATTGTTTTCTGTATTATAATAAAAATTGGAGGGTAGGGGGGTTGGTTTTTAAGTGCATTCTGTAGTAAACTGTCACAGAAGGTCAAAAGTATGAGCTCTCACACCCTGAACTTAGCAGAGCTTCCTCTGAGAAGTATTGACTTGTGCTCAACAAACTGAAGTTCCCACTTTTACAAGATTTATATATGTAACAAGTCCTGCAAACTGTTACCTTAATTCTGCAGACTGCTTGGAAAAACCAGTTTTGTCAGACTACTGCCATTCATCTCAATGGGACATTAGCTACAAAATGTGAAGTACAAACATGTTTGAAATTTTAACTATCCTACTAACAACTGCAGCATAAGCTTTCAACCCAAGCAGTTATTCTAAGTGCTGTTTCCCACATTTCTAAGATTGTCCCCTAATATAAGTTACACTATCCAGCCATGTATACAGAAAACAACTCCTCATTTCCTAATAATAATGTCAGAGCATCCCAAGGATTGCCATTCAATCTAAAAACCATACTGAGAGATTTTAACAGCATGAAAGTACCTTTTAAAAACTGATAAACTTAGTTAGTTAATGCCTTTTCATTTGCAACATCTGAACAATCCCAGCTTTGAGTACAGACCTCATGCTGGAATTTGTAACTAGTACAAAGTTACACAGACCCAGGTCAAACAAAGAGGGAATGTACACATTCCCAGAGCACCACCTGGGTTCTAATAAATCTTCAAATTATGCTGGAGTTGTAAGCAGGTTTTGCAGTTACTCCCAGCTAACAGCAGGTCCTCTTGACTATGCTGCTCTCAGGATGAAGCGATGCACTACAAACTGCCTGAAATCCCTTCCAAGGTCAGCTAGAACAGATTTTATTACAGAATAGAAGTTTGGCAGGTAGGGCAGCACTGCAAATATCTCCCTTCAACACAGTTCCCTTGAACATTCAGGCTGCAGGCGCATTGTACTGAGCTGTAAACAGGATGGAGGTGTCAAAATGCCTTCAACTGAGAAGGCAAACAGAAAGAAAATAAGCTGCTGCAAATGAGCTCCCCTGTTACCCTACCAGTCTTAGCAGCTGAGCTTCTGCTGTCAACAGAAAGGCTAAGCAAAAGAGGAAAAGTGACATGGTGGCATGAAGCAGCAGGCTAAGAAAGATGTTACAAGGAAGATCTCAATGAAAAAGGCAAAGCGTGGGAGATCAGTGCACTAGATCATGAACTGCAGAAATACAAGCAATATCCTAGAGCTTCAAGGCAAGGAGTTTTGTTTGGGGGTTCCCCCCCCCAAATCATTAGCAAGCCATGTCAGTTTAGAACCTGTCTGACTGCTAGGAAAAGGGAACCCATGCTTTTGATTTAATAAGGCAGTATTCATCCTACCTTGACTTATCTTACAAGATTGCACCCAAGAGAGAAGCCAGAATGAGAGACAATGATGGCAAACAGATTTAATAAGAGCTAAGAACTGACATACACACTGGAGTTGGCAACAGCAATTTAATTTTCAGTAGACTGGAAACAGGAAAGATTAGAACCACTGAATGCATGATAAAAGACACGTCAATATGCCAAAGGAGGTTTAGAAAAGTCATTTCTGACAGTTCCTGTCTTTCCAGACAAGGGATATCAACTGGGAGATAGAGGGAGAAGGACACCTCAAAGCTACAAGGACTTTCACAAGTAAAGAACCATGAAAAGCAAAACCAGACAAACAGCATAACATAAGGGTTAAGATGTTACAACAGACAAAACTGGATTAGAAGCACAGGATGTATTTAGCAGTGGAGACAGGTATTCTCCAACAAACAATGACTTGAAAATAATTCTGTGAATTCGAACTTCTTTCCTAAAACACACAGTTTGAAACTGGGATTAATGCAGGGACATTGAGGACCAGGCAGGCCATGGGACCAAATCAGATGGTCCAAACTTCAATAGTTTACCATTAACAAGGAAAGAAGAGATTGGTATTTTTCTACTAGTGGGCGAGCAAAGGAGTAGACAGAAGATAATTCCTTATAAATTCAAACGCACATCTACTCTTAAGTTGACTCGGCTTTGAGAATAAAGAAGACTAATCATCCAGCCTAAGTAAACTATTTCTCATAGGGCAGTTGTTCTTTCACCTCTTATTTTAAACCAACTGCATTGCTCTGTTCACAGTTTCTTACGCATTTTTCCAAGCCCAAGAAGTTAAGACCTGTGGCTCTTAAAGTCATCAAGAGCTTTTGCAAGAAAAGCAGCTGTGGAACTCAAGCTTACACTCTTACAATACCATCACTGTCATCAATTTAGGTACTTAATATTATATACGGTCCTAGACAAGGAAAAAAGAATTATCAAATACATCAAATGAGACCAGAGCAGTAACCTGGTTAACCTCAGTAGGCAAAATCCCCTGCTGGGAGTCTCAAGGAGGAGAGACAGAAGACTCCTGTGAAGTGTGCTGCTGAGGTTAATGGAGGTTTCTCTTTCTGAAGTATCTTTGAAATCTGCCAGTAATGGATCCTCCCCCATAGAAAGATCCCAAATAAACTGACTGTGAACACGGACTAAATTTCTTCAGAGCTTTAAATCAACAGTAAGAGATTATGCACCACCCCAGAAAGCTCCTTAACAAAACTGAGACCCTGCAATGCTAATAGCATTTTGCTCTGAGTAAAGGCTGTGGCACTCAAGCATGCTACCTTCCCACTGATGTGTGGAAGAGCTGAAGTGTAGCCAAGAAGAATGTACCACATAAAGTATGTTTTCCCTTTTAACATAACACTGCAGAAAAGGCTTCTGTCACAAATAAGCCAGCATCAGATTCATTCTTAACAGTGGCTGGTTGTTTTGCTAACTGAAATTACTTGGAGGCAGTGAAGCAGACGCTGCCCTCAAAATACCATAAGAATTTACAAAACCACATAATTTTGGTTTTTGGTTTTGTGTTTTACTGTTGTTGGCCGGTTTAGTGGTGTTGCTTTTTTTTTTTTTCCCAAGAACACATGTTTACACCCAGAGGCAGTTTGCTCTAAGTATTTTCCTCTACTCAAGCAAAGGCAGGACTTCTTATGAATACTGCTTATTCTAAGATGATAAAATCAAGGCACGGTCCACAGCTCATTTTTAGCATTGCCACTGTCATCTTACCCACAGATGCCCATTTTCCAGTTTCCTCAAGGAAGCCAGAAGGGCTTTTCTAAATCTTGGCACAAGGACTCTGCTCTACAGACAATTCACTAACCATCTCATTATTCCTGAAGCATTTCAAGTTGGATTCAAGTTATTGTAAATTCTGTAACACTGCGGCAAGACTGAAACCCGTCATTTACAGAGCAACACAGCAGAACGAAGACCAAACTCAGGCGAAGGCTGGGGGTCAGGCCATAAGCTAAATGGCCTATGATGAGAATAGTACCAGTAGCCTGGTACTACTAACCAGGAGAATTTCAGTAAGCCCACTTTATTCTTTGGCACAGACAGCAGTTTTAAAATACTACTTCTAGGAGATGTGAATTGGAAAATAAAAATGAGGGGGAAAACCATCAAATTTTGCTCAGGCCATCATCTACTCTACATCCTCTGACTATGGCACAGACAGAGGAAAGAGCTGGATGGTTTTGAGAACCTACAGAAGGAAAGAAATTAAAATTGAGCTAAATGTTCACTACAATGTCAAGTGTCATTCAGAATGCATTAATCACAAGAACAGCTAAAGAGAACGTTCTGTTAGTACTAGAATTTGGTATCAATCATGAAAACTGCTGGTTTACAGGATCAAAGAACACAAGAAAGATTTTTACCTTTCATCAGTTCAGTCTGAAGCTCAGGATCCTTAGATCTAATGTGTTTCAAGATAAAACTAAGCCAGCACTCTTGGGGAGGAAATCCAATTTATCTAGGCTGTTTGTACACCTGCGTTATACACCGAAACAGTCACAATTCAGAGAAAAGGTCAAAACTGATAGGAAACCAGCAAAATTGACATGTATGATTATGATTTGCAGAATTTACACATATATTTTTAAATTTCTTTTGTTCTACAAACAAACTTCATCACAACCTTCTTTAAGTAGGCTGCACATACTATGAAGTCCCTATTTTACACGAGCCCATATTTAGTTTTAATCTATCCAAGATGATCTTTAAACATTCAGTGTTTATAATACGGATTTTGAGTGGCCAGTGTCTTTTCCATCTCTGACAAGTCTGGCAAGTTTTGAGGTTTAGAAGTAAACCAAGGAGCCTAACATGTGAAACACCTAAAAGTATCCTTTTTGCCTCCCACATGTGCAATTCCACCTTCACCCCCTAATCCCCATACACTTGCTGTCTTGTTTTCTTATTTGGTCACTAACACAAAATACACTGCTTAGGCAGACTAGACTTCAAATTACATCACAGTATATTTTCAGTATTGGTCTTACGCCCTCTTTTTACCTGATCCTTACATTAACAGCCTCAGACTCCCAGAAGCAGCTCTGCCCTGTACACTGTAATTCTGCTGAACTGGACATGATGGGACCAGACCAGCTCTCATTTCCTGAGCTAGGAAAATCTGGAAGTGCTACTAGGGTTACTAGATAAATTACATCATTCCACTAAAATGCAGAAACATGTTAGAAAAATAATAAACATAATTTCTATAGTATGATTAATAGTATTCATAATAGCATCAGTAAACTTCTTAAACTCTGCTAAAAAGAAGTTACAAAAACTGGTATAATCCAACAAAATTCAGTTTCTTTTCAGATACAACATGCCCAATTCCATCCCACTCAGCCCCAAAGAACAAAACATGCAACTCAGGTGTAAATTTAGGAAGCTAAAGTATGAAAGTTTAATTTAAACAACTAAGCAGGGAAAAATTTGAGAAGTGGTCAGATTTTTAAACTTAATCTTTTTTAGCAAAGTATTACCACAACAGTGGTAAATTCCTCTCCAGGCTCCTGACTTAATCTTCTCTGGCTTGCAATGTATAAGCCCTCCTTTGTTGGCTGCAGTATTTCAACCCCTGCTGAGGTGTCAAAAACTGTGAACATTAGGCAAAATACAAACATGCTGCATTGTATCACACACTTTCCCTTTTTTCCTCTTTTTTAGAAGATGACAACAGACATGACAGAAAGCAGTAACATCAAATCCAGCGTTCCCCTCCTGACCCAAAGATACCTGAGGATGGTCACCAAGAATGGACACAGCACGTTCCAGATGGATGGTGCCCAAGCAAAAGGTCTGGCATACCTCCGAGATGCATGGGGAATATTGATGGACATGCGCTGGAGATGGATGATGCTTGTCTTTTCTGCTTCTTTTGTCATTCACTGGCTAGTCTTTGCAGTGCTTTGGTATTTACTAGCTGAGATGAATGGGGACCTGGAGCTGGACCATGATGCTCCACCTGACAACCACACTATATGTGTCAAGTACATCACCAGTTTTACAGCTGCTTTCTCCTTCTCACTGGAGACGCAACTCACAATTGGTTACGGCACTATGTTCCCAAGTGGGGACTGCCCCAGTGCTATTGCACTACTTGCAATACAGATGGTCCTGGGGCTTATGCTGGAAGCCTTCATCACAGGTAATCCTTCATATTTAATCTTTAAATAGAATAGATGTAATAATTAGACTTAAGAAATGAAGCTATAAATAATGATCACATTGATATCCAAAAGAATAACCCAGTCGCTACAAGAATGATGAGATTTCAGCTATGTAGGATTACAAGTTGAACACCTTACATTGCAAGAAGACATAAATTAGGTAATATCAAGATCTGGACTTGAGAATTCCACTACTCATTGGATGGTGTTTGCAGCAGATACCTACTTATCAACCTCAACGTTATCTCTCAACATTTCTTCCATGGAATTTGTTTGATTTTAGGGTTTGCTTTAGTCTAGCTGAAGTATTTCAGCTGAGCTTTAACTCAGCATTTAAGTACTCCTCATTACCCAACATAATGAAAATTTACACAATGTCACAGCTACTCTGAGGCACTGCAAGTTAGGTAATATGCAGGTTTAAATTATTTCAGAAGACTAAAAATACATGGGTTAGTTTATTGTGTATTAAGAAAGAGCTTCTGCAGTCGTAGCACACCAAGACCAAGTACTATTTACTATCAATTACAGTAGATTGGGGCAAGCTAAAATATCCCCTTCCAACAGCTAAAGTTTACTCTCCAAACATTAATCACAGAATCATAATAGAATCAGACTGTTTTGGGTTGGAAAGGACCTTAAAGATCACCTAGTTCCCAACCCCTACCATAGGCAGGGACAGTTTAGAAAAATAAGCATTTTATGAAAGCTGTGCTTTTTATCAAAAATGGGTTACTGTGACGCCAGCCTAGCAGTTTTCAAAGATGCAGGCTGAAGCTAGAAAGCCTATGTCCACCCAAGCCTGCTTTCTGTTTCACACAGCTGGGAAGCTGCAGGCACTGTGCTCATATTCAGTTTGTTGTCTTCCATGATGCAGGTGCTTTCGTGGCCAAGATTGCCCGACCAAAGAATCGGGCATTCTCCATCCGCTTCACCCGCTCTGCTGTAGTGACACATACTGAGGGGAAGCCATACCTTATGTTCCAGGTGGCCAACACACGCTCCAGCCCACTGACTAGTGTCCAGATTTCTGCTATACTTTACCAAGAACGAGAGAATGGGCAGCTGCACCAAACTAGTATTGACTTCCACCTAGACAGCGTGACTTCAGATGAGTGTCCTTTTTTCATCTTCCCACTGACCTACTACCATTCAGTCACTCCCTCCAGCCCCCTGGCTGCTCTCCTCCAAAGAGAAGCTGCTCAGCATTTTGAGCTGGTCATCTTTCTGTCAGCTGTGCAGGAGGGCACAGGGGAAATGTGTCAAAGGAGAACATCCTACCTCCCCTCAGAGATCATGCTGCACCATCGCTTCGCCTCCGTGCTCGCTCGCAATGCCAAAGGCGAATATCAGATCAAGATGGAAAATTTTGACAAGACTATTCCTGAGCTTCCAGCTGTAGCTGACCCAAATTGTCCAAGAAGGACTGACAAGGAGATCCACATCAATGGACAGCACATCGACAGCTTCCAGCTCTCCGAGGCTGGCCTCACAGAATAGAGAGAACAGACTGTGAGCTTAGCGCTTTTTTAATTATTACATTAAACTTTCAGGTTCCATTCACAACCTTCTTTCCTGGCCTGCCCTGCCATCTTCTAGTGATCTTTCTCTTTTTACTCACATCCTTTTGATTACAACATGATACACGAAGTAAAAAGAACCAGCGTGGCCACATAAGCTGAGGAGAGGCTGGATTAACCACCCAGGACGAAGTCAGGTACAAGAATCACAGTACTAATTCTTGGAAACTAGAAGCACTACCTGCTGAATTCACCAGACTATAATTAAAGCCACACTGACCCTGAAAGCAGAGAACTTCGAAACTCCTAAAGCTCACCAAAACCATGATTAGGTCCAGCTTAGGACAAAATGGACAGTATAAAAGAAAAAGATCAGTCAAAACCAATATGAGGTCATTCAATCGATATATTAGTTCTGGTATAAGCAACTCTGTTCATTCAAGATCCTAAGTTTTCTGTTCTCCTAACTCTTTGGGGATACAGAGTTGTATCAGACTGCAGATGGCCAAATTCACTCTCAGAAAGTACTGCCAACCTCTCATGGCAGTGAAAAGCACTCCTGCTGTGCTTATTAAAAAAAAAAAATTGGAAATACTAATCGTGGTTCTTCATTCTGCCCAATAGGAGAACATCTCATTTCAAGACGTCTATGAAGACAGTATCAAAAAATCTTGATGTATATGACAAATGCTGAAGTGGATTTTTTTTTCCATGTTTGAAAACACTGAATAAATTATTTAGCTGTAGAAAACAGACTACTTAAATTAATGCACTTTTTAAAACGACCATACATTCTACATGTTCTCACCTTTGCGCTGCTTGTCTCAAGTAGATCTGACCCAGAAGGATGCACTACGTATATGACAATTAGAGCTGCATCCATTTAATTTTATGCTTTTATGATCACTATTTGCCTGTACACACAGCACAAATATTGAGACACTTAAATCAATTTTAAAATAAAAAAATAAAACAAACTATACATGAGACTTCTGTATTTAAGTGCCTCATTAACCTACTGCAATTTAAACACTGTTCTGAAGTTCCTAAATAATTTAAGATAAAGGATAAACAGAATGATGGGTAATTATTTCCAAGCTCTCAACAAAAGCAGTGCCTATTATGTGTTCATACTTAAGCAGTCAAGTATCAAAATAAAGTAAAAGTCATCTTTCAAAGATAAAGACTTTCCCAACAAATCAAGACAGCATAAACAGCAGTTTTCATTGACAACGGCATAATACTCTATAAACTACATTTCCTTTTAATTTCACTGAAGCCATCAGCAGAGAAAAAACGATCTCGAGGTATCTGACGAGATACTGTTTAACTGAATTCTTTCCAAGTTCCAAAACTCCGTTAACTGAAATGCGCTCACAACCCAAAAGAGGTTACTTTGCTTTAGGGTCCGGGAAAATGGGACGCAGCCCCGCAGGAGTATTTCACACAGGGAAAGCAAAATGAGGCAGAAGGCAGACATTTTCAGTGCAATTAAATTCTTTTTCCAAAACTCAGTATTGCCTCCCTACATTCCAGACCTCAGACAGATTTTATCACAGACACCCTCAAAATATCTTTTTTTGTTTAATTTAATGTAAAAGCATTGACAAATATTGTGAAGCTTGGAGAGCATCACCCTATCAAGTTAAATTGCCTTCATCCCTACCTTTCTTATGGTTGACACATACCCAGGCTAAAGATTCCTCTTCCACCTCATATCAATACTAATAATTATTTCTTGGAAAAGTTATTTCCATGTTCTCTATCAACATAAAACAAGTCCTACAAATCAAGAACCAGTGCAAGAGCAACAGAAGAGATTTCTGTGTCAAGTCTGAAATATCCATTTAGTGAAAAAAGAGTAGTATTATGTGTGAGGTATTGTTTCCCTCACGTATCATCACATACTCCAGTCTCAGACACAAATGTTCTCAAATTCAGATGCATAATCCCAACAGGACAGTACTCTAATCTCACCATTTAGAGCCAAAGATATAGAAAGCTGGTTCTAATTCCAATTAATGTCTTACCAAAGCATGGACTGCTTCATATTGTTTCTAAATAATTTCATACTTTAAAGTTGCCTTATAATTTCCTATTTATAGATTTGGTTTAAAAGGAGGTACAACAGCAAACATAAAGGACAAAACATGGTTAGTACACACTAAATGCTACCTTCAAATATTACATTTTAGAATGCCAAGCTGAGGAATACTGTAAAAGTAAATTAGAGAAGCACAACTATGTAATTGCTTCAGAACAGCTACGAAGCAGGGGATAGACAAAACACCCCTATTGCTTTTCCAGTTACAGAGAATTGGTGCATCATGGATGTCTGATAAAGTACTGGAAGTATGCCATGACCCAGATTGGAATACAAGCCTAGAAAAACTGCTGATGGGCTCCAACACAACAAAATTGCACTCTACACCTTGACTAACATTGCAAGAGCAAGCTGGTGATGAACCTTCTTTGGACAAACTTCTTGTTATCAAGGCAGGGAAGCAAAGCAAGCCAGGCTGAGTAAGGGAAAGTGTGATTCAGAGGAATTCAACATCTTTCTTTGTAGTCAGTTGGACACCCCATTTTTATATTCAAGTCATCTTAACTTACCCAAAAAATACACATTAAACAGAACTCAATCAGGTTCCACAACTGACAAATGAAACATCTTGTTTAATCTAAATTACAGTTATTTGCTAGCACTGTGTTTAACTGCTGGTAACTCATCAAATTTCCTCAGCTACTAAGCTGATATTAGTCAAGAGACTGCACAGAATATCAAGCAGCTTTTGTGCAGTTCTAAAAGACAGCCATGATCAAAAAACCAACTTGTTCATTTTCTTTGCTAATGGCCTCAGCTTTCCAGAAATGATTTGAGTTCTCAATAAAACCTGTCAGAACCGTGACAACCAGCAACAAAAACTCACAAACACTCTGTGCATCTTCTGTTTGCATACAGAAAGTAGGAACGGATCCTGTTTATGTTGAGAATCAGTCAAAGGTGAACTTGAAACTGCTGTGAGCACCAAAAAAGCAAATAATTTTTACTCACAGCATCTTGACTGTATTTGAGAAATAATTCTTTGTGGAAGGCCTATGAGTTTTTTAATTGCATGATTTTTAATTGAGGGGTTCTTGTGTTGTCATTCATTATGAACACCCAAGAAGAGTTTAATATTTGATCTCTGATTAATTTTGTAATGTGATCACCCAGAACAAAGAAAACAAAAAAGCTGGCAACATAGTAAATTATGTAATTTGAGGCTAGTCCAAAGCCCTATGAAAGAGCTATTTAAAACTGAAGTTCAATAAAGTTAAAGAAAAAAATCCTAAACTAAGGAATTTAACCAGGGTAACAGAAACCAATATATACACCTGGCTAAAGCATGTTAGCCTGAATTGTAAGCTGCATGTCAATTCACTCCCTGACCTTTCTGCTTCCATTGCTTTGTGTGGTATACTAGTGCTTGGTATTGACCTGGAACTTCTTTCAGCACATCTGTATCCCTATCTCATACTCAAAATATTTTGTCATTGGAAAGCCTTTACACAACAGTAATTATTTGTTCATTAATCAAGGCTTGAGTCAAAACAGACCGAAGTTCTGCTAATATTTTTGTGCTCTCCACCTTCTCTTTGAAGGTAAAAAGGAGATAAATGGTCCTCCCACTTACCAGGACATTAACCTCTAACAGAGATATGCAGCATCAATTACCACTATTTAACTTGGTTTTTATACATTAAAACTTCAGAAAGATTGCAGGTATCTTGCCTCTATCATACTGTGCTACAGAACTTTTAGCTAAATAAACTCAACCTAGACGAGAAATAGACCAAGAAACTTAAGAGTAGCAATCAAGTGCTACAGAAAGCTTCACGATTTAAGCACACCCTCCCTCACAATGAACTAGGACTTCCAAAAAGCATACAAGGTCACCATCTTCCCTAGAAAATGCTTCACAGAAAATGCATTCCAAAGTCCTGATCACTAGTAGTTGCTACAAATAAGACACACTGTATACTAGCCGATGCATTAACCCCCAAGTTCAGGCAGAAGTCAGCTTCAGGGAGCACATCTTGCAAATAAATCATCTTGCAGTAAATTCTTCTGAGCTTCCAATGAGATGCACATATCACCTTAAACTGACAAGCAGTATTTTTACCACAGTCTTAATCAGACACTTGGTACATTCTACAACCTGGATCTGGAAGGGCTTTGACTTGATCACAAGAATAGAAAGAGGCTAAATAAATAAAATGGAATCAACTGTGGTAGATACTAATCTGTTAGTAAAAAATGCAGTCCTGAAATCTCAGTAGTACTTATTTTTTCCTATTTTCAGGGTTTTTTCCAAAAGTTCTCTGAAGATAAGAGACACATGAATGAAAGTCTATTGGCATTTAAATATGGATGACCTCAGACCTATCTAAAATTATTTTTAGAAGTAACCTCTTTGTAAGGAAAACAAGCAACGTATTAGTTTTGTCTTAACCTAGAACTTAAAAGCAGAAAACCAAAAAAACTCTTCAAAATACATGAAAATAAATTCCAACATGGAGAGAGGAACCAGAGGGTTTTGAAAGCAAACATGGTAACTTCATACTCATAAAGCATGTGCCGCCATGCTGATTTAGAAGATCATTAAAATGGCAATTTATGCTACCCTCACTAAGAACACACCAACAACCAAGCAGGAATTAAAATACATTCCTGTCAACTTTTACTTGCAACTGAATCTTTTCAGTTTTGTTTGTCTTGAAATTCCATTTGCAATTGTCTTTTCTGACCTAGGATTTATCAGTATGCTCACTAAGGAGGACACTTAGTCTTATCTTAGGATAAGACTCCCTTCAGCAAAGACCAAAAGATCCTGGGTCCTAAAAAGACAAGACTCACTGTCAACAATCTTCAAGCCTCTCACTAAGCACAGCTCTGGTACATGCATGTTGAAACCTGCCACAGAGAAAGAGCAAGGTCATACACCAGAGAGCAATCAATGCATGGTCTCATGAAGCAGAAAATCACTGCAGTTACCATGTAACGAGTTGATGGATGAGAACTTCTTGAATGTTCTCACCACTCTCAGAGTACATATTTTACTTAAATGGGTATGTTCCATCTCCAAGATTAACAGCCCACTCCAAGATTAGCTGAACGTCCAAACAGACATACTGGGTCACAATAAAGGATCCAGTATTCTGTCTGAATATGGCCAGTACAAAGCACTTAGGAAACAATCGGAAAGGAATGGCAGAGAGGGAGACCAGGTAATAACCTGAATGAAAAGAAGATTCATATGATGATTTCAACTAATTTAACAGACAACAAATCCATCAGCATGGGAACATCAGAACATTGCTGCCAGGATTCACTGCACACTAGCAAGCATTCAAAAATAATTAACAGTTCACATGGTCCAGAAGTCCTAGGTATCAGAATAGCACACATCAGGAATGTTTAAAAGCTGCACTGAAAAGGCATATTGCCACAGCACACCTGTTCATCAGTAAAGACTCCTTTCAGAGGTCCAGGAATTTAGTTCCAGCTGCAGACATCACATCTTAATTGCATAAACAGAAACCACTTACCGCAGGTTTTTCTTATCTAAAACATTTAAATGTCTAGTAGCAAAAACAAGAGTAAGCATAGCCAACACTGCGAGGACACAATTAGGTAGCCTGGCACAGCATCATGAATTTTGTATCAACAATACACTTGGAGCAGTAATTTTATGCATATATAGGCACCTTCCCCAAAACACACCCTGCTCCCTCCCTCCCACTTTTTGCCCATACAGTAAAAATCCATACCTGGATCTTTTCGCCCTGGTTTTTCAAAGCGTCTGTCTCCCCTAGAAAGACAGAAAAGAAGTTTCAAATAAGGTTTTGCAATTACTCCACTCATTTAAGGTACGGCTTTTTAACTCCGTAGGGGGCTTTTTAAAAAACAGAGCTTGACGGACAGTACTTTCAAAGGTCCAAGTGACAAGTGATATTTTCAGGAACACCGATGCACACATGGCCTTTAGCAACTACATATGTTTTGAAATATGACCCAAAGTACTGTCAACAATGTTAAGACTATACCTGAAGCAAATCCTTTTGCAATCCATATTTTCACTCATCACTTCCACTGCAATTGTCATAATTTATACTCCCTTAAAGTAGCTCCTTCGTCCCAGGAACACAGCAGAAGTCTTTGCAAAAGTCTTTTACTTGCTCCTGAGTTTCTAAGAACATTACTGTGCTGTCTCCATCTTAGAAATTAAGACACTCCACTCAGATACACCTTAATCACCTTTCCTGAAGTGTTCTTATGAAGTCAAAAGGCACAAATGGAAGCTGAGCAGATATATGTAAAAAACTTTAAGGGCTGGAGTTCTGTTACCTTTCCTCCCAACTCTGTGATCTGTGCATTTCCCTGCCCCCTCCTCGCCCAAATCCACCCTCCACTTCATCAAAACTTCTTTGGTAGAAACCGCTTTCTCCTCGGCCTCTGCCTGAAAAGACAAAAAACACAAGTGTTTGTATAAATAATAACAGAAGCTGAAAGAATCAGGTAGGTTTCCCTTTCCTGGTGTCTCTGAACTAATCTTAGTCTTAAACCCCAGAGAAGTTATCTGAGGCAAAAGGAAAAAAAGAACAAAGACTGAAGAGGCTCATGTAAAAATTCTTATCAAGAAGCACAAGATCAGACAGAACAGGCAAACAACTCTGAAATAAATACTATGCAGAAAACCAGAACACAGATACTTACCCAACACAAACTACTAAACAAGGATGCATTGCTTACACGACATCCACACAGTGTATGTGCAGTTCACGCTCAAAAATCAGGTTGCTTTTAACAGTGGAATCCAGTATAATGGTACTGCATTGCACATGTATTCATAATTACTGCTATAGAGGTTAACAAAGGAGAAGGAAGCTCCACCACAATTAAGTTCTGGTGATGCCAAGCTGAAATCTCCCCCAGGAGCAGTGGGGAAAAGGAAGCATCACAAGATCAATATCAGCAGGACAGCATGAAGAACTCCAGTAGCTACAGAATAAAAAGTTAGAGATGGCTATCAGGCTTCAAGCCAAAAAGTTACAGATGTATCATCAAGCAAAGCATCTTGAAGCAAATCTTCAGTGCGTGGGTACGTGTGGGGTATTTGTTTAAAAAGGAAAAAAAGGCAAAAAAACCCATGAAACAGGAAAGAAAACCACCCACATCCCCAGACCTTCAAGAGAGCTTCCAATGCTGGTTAGATTAATCGCTGGGCTGAAGTTTCCAGATCTACAACTGCTTCACAAAGTGCAACAGCAGAAGAAACCAGATGTTTTTATCAGATAACTTCCCATTTCAAGGATCTCACGGAAATAAGATGAGCAAATGAAACACATCAATCAGCTGGTTGTCAGGATAATGCCTTGCCTACACACATATTCAGTCTCTATACCAAGAACCTAAAAAGCACCTGATACAGGGAATTCTTGGCAGTGAGACTCACAAACCTCAATCCTTTCATGTTTCTCTCTTTGTGGCTTCGAGAAAACACCTCAAAGAATGAGATGCAAACCTGGCCACAGATCCACAGAAATAAGACAGAATGACTAAAGGAAACAGGAAATAAACACCTTGAGAACGGACTCCATTTTCTGTAGTCTTCTGATGAGAGTAGTGATAAGAAATCTCGACATCCAGAAAGCTGAAAACCCCTGGAATTGTACTGTATTTCAGTGCCCTAGGAAAAAAGGCTCTACAAATGGAAATTATCAAGGCAGTTGCAACAACTTCTCCACTATTCTATACTAGATCTATTGGGAGGATGGGGGGGAAGGAGGAAGAAAGGAGGAAAGAGTTACTTTCAAGGCAGAGAAAAAGAAAAGCGATCCCCATATAATCCAGTCAGGCTCCTCAAATACACACTGATACTGTATAAGGCAGCACAGGTTGCAAGGTGTACAAGGAAGCCACAAAGCTAATTGCACAATCTCTCCTGCTTCAGAAACAGGATTTAAACATCCTTTTTTTGGACAAAACTATCATGTTCCTAGGACCAGAAAAACAGTTTGCTGGCAGACATCTTTGCCACAGAGTTTTGGGGATGCCAAAGTTCAGATGGAAACTGGATGAATACATAGAAGATAACACAGATTTACTAAAAAGACAGACCACATCTGGTTCAGAAATACATTCAAGCTGCACATGTCTGGAAGCTGAGCATCTATGTGATACTTCTTCACCTTTGTATTTTTACATAGCTCTTACTCTTTTGTCAAGGTGTTGTCTTTTGGCTGTTGCTCAATAGACAATCAACTTGAACAAGTCCTTTCCTGACTCACCACAGCTGTTCTTATACAAACTCAGGTATTTTGGATCAGGAAAGAGATAGAGAAGTCGACTGAGCACACAAGTCAAAAGAGGAGAGATCAGCACCAGACCTACAACTGTACTAGAAACATAAGTACCTTCTCTATAGCAGGTCTGATACTAGAAGGCTGACCACAGTCATGAGTGCAAACTAAGTTTCAAAGGCAAGAAAGTAAAGATGTGACAGAACAACAAAAGTAGCACCATGTTTACTCAGCTAAGGTATAATAGATTCCCTAAGAGCCTGGAAAAGGACTCTATGCTCTCATTCTTCACAAATAAAACCCAGGAAAGTTCAAGCATCTCATACAACGGCAATTTTTTCCTACTTTCTTCACTACAGGAAAGCTCACTTTCTTCCTTTCACAGGAGACAATAAGGCAACTGCAGCTCACAAGAGAAAGCCACAGGCAGGCAGAACCAAAACAAAGGCACCAATTCTTCTCATGTCCCCAAAGTAGTGGAGGTGGAAAGTTGAACATACTCTTCCAACAGAAACAAAGCCCATTGTCCTTTCCTGGTTTTTACAGTGAGTGACAGCAACATCTGTAGTGCTCCCCTTGCAGTATGAGTAAGCATGAATGCACCCTGATTACTGACAACAGACACATAACAAGCAGAGCCAGAACACAGGAGATATCATCAGCAAATAAAGCAAGTGTCCTGTAGAAGGTAAAGATAAGAAACCCAGTTGTTTTAACAGCAGCATAGCTTATGGCAGCTTTAAAAGCACATGAAAGCCTGAGAAACCTCTCTCCACTTACCCCCTGCCGTGTCACAGTTCACCAGTATTCCAGTTCTGCTTAGTCAACTAACATGGCCTGAATTAAAAGACAACCTTGCAAAGGGCTTAAACAAATGATCCCTGCAATTCAGTTTCAGGCTGTGGGGCCACAGTACTAAACTCCAAGCTGTTCTGATACCACTTAGAACTAGACAGGACCTATTTAAGCCACCTTTGCCCTGGTTGTGTTGCCACCCTCCTCCAATGTGTTCTACAATGCACATCATACAGGTACAGTAACAACATGCGCCCATTCAACAGTAATCAGCAGAAGTACATGCGCAACTTCAGAAGAAACTGAAGCATACTGCATTAAAACAGGGCCTACCAAACTACAGAAATAAAATACCTAGTAAGGAATACCATGGTGTACAAAGTCAGTTATTCAGACACTATTACACAGAAGAATCTGACCCGAAAGTGCACACTAGGACACAACTAATACTGATAACAGAACATATGAAAAATGCTTGCAGAGAGGATAAAATTGCACGTATAAGCATATGGTTTGCTGAACTTAGCTTTTTTTGTGGCTAATAAATCTACAATGACATGCTTATTTTAAATAGAATGCCACTTCCACAAAAATGCTTAGCACATGAGGAGCAGACTTTCTAAGTGTAGATGTTGCACAAAGTATTGAATGCAAAGTCAACAGGTGTCAATGAACCCTTCCATTTAAGAACAGAATGGAGCAGCTGTGTATTTCAGTAATTCCTTAAAAACTTCAGATTGAGGACCTCAATCCAATGGATATTTGAATGATAACAGGCAAAAGAGTCTAACCTGAAAACCAGACAAGTCTGAATTTAAGTAAGCAATGAGACACAAGCAAGAGGGCAAAAAGCAGAACACATTGCCATTCTAACAGTCAAAAAACAACCACCCACAAAAACACACCACAGCACAACGTAACAAGTAAATTCTTGAAATTACAGCATGACTGGAGTTCAGGATCTAGGGTCATAGCCATAATACTGTGTGGGAACAGAAGGATAACTGCAGTTCAGCTGCTGCCGAGTAGGTATGAGAACCTTCCACTTGGACACTGTTTTACACACTTTCCAACAGCAGCAAAGACAGATTACAAAGGAGAGAGAGGGTGGGAGGGGAAAGGAGCTCTAATGAGAAGCAAAGTACCCTTCATAAGGGTCTTAAGCAAAGAGGAGAACAGCTACCAAACAAGGTGCCTGTAAGCTTACAGCCCCTTCCTGGGACTACTTAAATC
Organism: Psittacus erithacus; assembly: GCA_009867235.2. NCBI lineage: Eukaryota > Metazoa > Chordata > Aves > Psittaciformes > Psittacidae > Psittacus > Psittacus erithacus. Next base: position 107,211 of record WYDI02024331.1, read on the forward strand.
TCTCCTCATCTGAGGCTCTTATTCATGAATGTTGACATTCCAGTCCCACCAGCACAAAGCACAGGGCTTAACTTCACACCACAGGGAGCTCCCAGGAAAACAAGTCAATTAGAAAAAAAGTCACGTGCAAGTACTTGGTTTCTTTAGAGAATGGAACCAAATAAAGTGGTTTGGATTTATGTCTCCACAAAAGACACATACAGTACTAGCGACAGCAGTTGCACACTGCAAACAGTTTTGAACAGTATCTCCAAGTTGTATTTCAGCATATAATCATAAGAAATTAAAACAAAACCAAAGCAACTTCCACACTGTGACCATTTTCACATCACCTAAACTAACCACTGTCAGCAAGACTTGGGCAACCACTGACAAAACATTTACTGAGTGCTATGCTGGAATTTTAAATACTGGTAAGTCACATTTCAGTGTTCTAATAATAACTTTCTTTTACCAGCAGTTCACCCATTCTTCCCTTTGCTTATCTGACTCTACAGATTCCCTCTCACACTCCCAAATGCTGGAACAGGGTTCTGTGATTTGTGCCTCAGTAAGGGAACTTAATTAACAAACCTAATGGTACATGCAAATTCTTGCCTCAAGTTATTGTTGTGCAAGTCAGTTCCAGACAATAATCTTGTTCTGGTAAAGCCGAAACCCGCATTTGATCAGCAGCAGCTTTGTTGCATACAATGATGTGAAGTTCATGAAAAACACCAGATAAACTTTTGAACCCCAGCAATTTTGCAAGGCAATAAAGATGTTTTCCAACTGTTAGGTAAAGCATCTCATTTAGTGAACAAACTCCAAAGAAATTCCAAGTCCTTTTCACTGTAACCTGAAAAACCAGAGCTGCATTTAAAGTTCGCTACTTACAAGCATGTTAAGTTTTGTAAATTAGAGGTCAACGGTCCTGCACTGAGCTTTTCATAAATACTAGAAACAAAGCCCATAATTACAAGAACATGATGCGTATAATTATGAAAAAGAAAAAAAAACCAAGTAGGATTTTTGTCCTGCAGAAGCCCTAGTTTATTTACTGAGAGAAAGAAACTTTGGGAAGACTCATCGCGCCTAAAGCCCAAAACTAACTGCTTATGAAAAGGGGAATGCGGAAGAAACAAGCAGCAGCCAGGATCGATGAATAAAGAAAAGCTCAGTAATTTACTGAAGTTTACTGGGTAAATGTGTCCTTCTTACCTTATCAGATAAGAATAACAGAGTAGCCTAAGAAGCAGAGCATGTAATGATGCATACAAAGTAAAAGACAAAATTAGGATGCAAACAAGTGAAAGAGATGAATTATGCAACAAAGCTCTTCAGCTAATATTTCTTAACATATTTTAATAATAAAGTCTGAAAAACAGGAAGATAGGCAGTAGAAGTCTGCATAAATTTCAAGTTCTGTCCACTAAATGAATGTAATGAATCAAACTCCATTGCCAAACAAAATTTCCATGTATACAAATAGATTCAATAGTAAAATTACCGAATTAGAAGCCATATTCTGCCACATTTAACCCTATGACCTCATTGAAATTAGTGAGGGAAATTAAAAAGCAACCCACTGCTCACTGGAAACATGGACAGTAGCAATGCACATCAAAAACAGCAAAAAAGCATCAGCTTTCAAACATACAACAGAAATACAACCAAGGTACATACAAGTACGTGCCATCCCACATGTATGTATGTGTACACACTTTTCTTCCATTCCCTCACTCCTTTTTATTAAATCCTGAGCATTTGGACAAAGACAATGACAAATAACAAAAGAGAAGGGACAGTAAAATCCAGGGATAGTCTCAAGAAAGCTTAAATACATATGCTTCAGGTGGAAAGCAACCACAAGAGGACAGATGACAATCCAGAAAAAATCTGAAAGACTTAAGCTAAGAAGAAAGCAGGACTGAGGAATAAGAACAGAACTGAGAGAACAAATTAAGCCAGAGTACAATTCTGGTCAAGCATTTAAGTACATGTGGAAGTGATATTTGAAGCTGCTATTGAAAATATCACCACTTAACACTTAGAATTAAATTAGAAAGGATACTAAGAGAAACCTCGCCTATGTACTTGGAAAGACAGATGTCACATGATTAATTACTCCTAATATTTCCAAATTATTAGCTTTGTATTCTAAAAGTAATCTACCATATTTATACATAACCCCCCCCCCAAAACAGTGCTCACAGCAGTAAGCATATTGACAGGTAACTGCTAAGATAAATTCTAGGTTTAATAATTTGTTTTGAATCCAGTTATATGGCTTCAGGACATTTTTCTCAATTAATCTGCAAATGTCTGAAGTAATCCAGGATGAGACATCAATTATAATAATACACTAAAATTGGCAAGACTCAAATTTCTCCCAAAACTGATTACCTTTTTCCATTAACCTTCTCCTGTTAACATCTCAGGATATTAATAAGTAAAAATGACTTTTCAGAACACTGAACACCACCTACTATAATCTTAATAGTTTAAATACATTTGTAGACTCTTCTCCCCTTCCCCTATAAATTGGTTTTATACCTGTAATAAAGGCATTTTACCAATACTGAACCGATTTCCTCTTCCGCGTCAAGACTACCTTTCCCTTTTGCCTTCCACACCCATCAACATGACAAAGACACATAACACAGGTACCAGATGTGCACTAACATGCACAGAACAATCACTAAACACGATATTCATTCTCTACTACCACCCTATTGGAAAGGCTTTAAAGCTCTAAGGAAAATGAAACCTAGCCTGAGGAGCTCCATTGAACACCCTTCAGAATCTTAACCCTGGATCACCTGCAGACATTGCAGCACACCCCACTAACAACAGCTCACCTCGACCTCTAGAGGAACTTCGACCTCGAGGAGCCCCTACCACAGTTCCTCCTCCACGTCCCGTCAACCGCAGGACAGCAGCACTGTTTACAGACATCGAAAAATTTCTCTGCCAAGAAGAAAGAGCCAAGGTGAGATTCTGTTGTAAAAAAGCAAAATGAGAAATGTTTACCATTATCCTGATTTTCATTTCCTTATGTTTGTTACACATTCTCTACAATTGACAAGGAAAGGAATTCCTGGGAGATGTGAACAACTGAAACAGTTTATGGAAGGACCATGGTCAATATCAGTGCTTTAAGTTACTTACCTGAAATTTCCATGCTGTAAAGGAAGCAAGTGAGCACCTACTCCTTTATAAGATGATTCCAACAAAAAGTGATAAGAATACTGACAGCTTTAAAAACATTCAGTTGCAAAAAAGGGATTGGCATTAGCCTACACCTGACACTATTAATTAATACCAATTCTAAACATTCTTCTTAAACAAAGCTGGATCATGTAAAGAGCAATAGAACTTGATTAGACTTATATTTACCAATCTTCTTCGCAGAAATAACTTCTTTCTTTAAATATATCATAGAAGTAACATGTGTTGGGGAAAACTAAGTGTATTTAAGACCTCTGAAATTTAAGTGACACTCATTCTAAGACGACAAAAAAACCCACATTAAGTTCAACCTTATTTTAATTTGAAATAATTGCTAAACAAAAAACTGTTTTGACAAAGAATGAATAATTATAACCAACTCTGGCCCCACTCTCCAAGTACAAACATTTGGAAAATTGGGCCAAAGAATTCAGGAGTTCATGTTAATATTCATAAACATTAACAAGCAAACCCAAATTCACACGCTGCTTCAGAATGCAAGTTTTAAATAATCTGAATGCAAAGGACTCCAAACAGCTGGTTTTTTTTACTTACATGAATTTTAAGTAAAATAATTTTTGCTTACATGAACACATATGAATTACTATGACTTTGAAGGTCTTCAGGGAACAATGAGACAAACAATTACATACTATTTAAAATCTAAACAGCTAACATCAAAGCCAACAGACATTTGAAGGAGTTTTAACCCATTTCAGAAACAATCCTAAACACTTGGTGTGTTCTTGTTACAAAATAGATCTTCAAGACAGAACTCCTAACTAAGTAGACGTACGGAGGGGGAAAAAATCCAGTCATGCAAGGCAAAACAGTAAGGTCAACCTCCAGTCAATCTCATTCTATCTTCCTAGACAGCTCTTAAAGGTTTAAAGCAATAGTTGACACAGCAAGTCAGAAAGAACCTCCTTCCTTCCTGATGTTGATGCCTCTGCTTTTTTTTTTGTGAAGCGGTGAAATACTTCACTACAGAAACAACTTAAAGCTGCTGATCAGATTCAGTCTTGCATAAGAGATTCCTTAGTTTTGATGCCTTATTTTTCCAATAAGAACAATATAGGAATCTCACTTTTATTTTGTCTGCCTAAACTATGAACAAATTCTTCCTCACTTCTGTAGAGCTTCCTGTGATGATGTGATCACTGCAATGTGCATAGTGGTAATAATCCACATGGTAAGATCACAGTAAGTAGCAAAAAAGCAAAGTCAAAAAAGTAATACACTCCCTGTAACTGATTCGTGTATTACTTTAGTGTCCACCCCTGACAATACAACAAAAAGCAAAGCTGGCCCAACACAGAGGCTCAATTAATTCTTCAGCAGCAGCTGAAATGGAAGAGATCGTTAGAAACAGACATCAGAAACATCACCAATGAGGACACAAAAATTCTCCATTATATTCAGTAAGAGGCTGAGACTCCCTTATTTCACAAGCAGTTAAGACAACTGAATGGTTTCCTTATGCAAATAGGAATAGGGGGGCAGCAGGGAAAGGCAAGGGAACATATGCTGCGTTATTGCCAGGGGACAGTAGTAGAAACCTCTGTTAAAGCTATCTTCAAAAGATAGTTCCCTGAAAATAGATCTTAAAAATCTATGACATCACATAACAAAACTTACTACAAGGTGAATCAGTTGAGCTCTTAGTTAGCTCAGCATCCTTATAACCAGGAAAGTGACACTGTACATAAAAAGGATAAAAAGGACCAGCAATCCCATGTCCTGCAGTAGGGAGTGCTGTAGCTGTACCTGTCCAGTAAATTCTAGAGGACTGAACAATTATCATCCACCTCTAGCTAGTGCATCTTTAAATTAGCTTGAGACAAGTTCTTCCTGGACATACAACACATACAACAACAACGCTATCAAGTCTGTAACTCCCAGATTGCAAGCAAGAATTGCTCTGAATACAAGCCTAGAGTAAACCCAATGGGTTCAGCTTCAACTGAAAACTACCCCAAAGTACATGCGTTCTGATCAGCCTGTTCTCTGCAGGACCCTCGGATTTTCCATCCCTCAAAAGTTCCGAGAGGATAATACTACCTTCAGCGTGCACCAAGGGGGCACAATGATGTTGTAAACTCTCACCAACCCTGGGTAAAAGAACTTGCCTGCACCATGACTAGCAGCAAAGCCATTAATATTTACCTCAAGATCACTTCTGAACACAGTTCTTGATGAGTATTTCCTACATCATGGGGAACAAACACCAGGAATTTCTGTTAGCTTAAATAAGGCTGTCTGTCATGGGTTCAGCAGTAGCAGTCATTTTTTCTCCTTCTTAGTGGCTGGTGCAGCACTGTGTTTCTAACTTTCAG